>WBNM01046096.1:0-30387 GCA_013399055.1 Ramphastos sulfuratus
TTAGGAAGAGCACAGTGATCTTCTAAAGCACAGAAGGATACATACAGAAAGGGACAGCCTGGTGTGATGGCAGGGCAGGAGGGCTGTGGATTTACACCAGCCGTGGGGAGAGATCATGAGGGCTCATCTCCTGACCCCATGCAGTGGAGAGGTGTTAGCTGGAAGAGGACCTCTGTGCCAGCCCAGTCCAGCAGCTGCCCACACTTCACTTCAGGCTGTGTCGTTTGCCCCCAGGAGAAGCACCCAGCTCCCCAACGGTGAATGCTGGCAGCCTCGCCTCAAATGTTTTTTTCACAGGCAAATTCATGCACTGACCTCCACCGTGAAACACACAGCACATGCCTGGAGTCTGGTTTGCATCTGCCAGGGGATCCTGTTACATTCAGAACAACCCCTGTCAACGCTGAATCTGTAACAATCAATAAAGGAGAGGAGCTTGGTTTGTTCCTTGGCAGTCTTTTGAATGTTTTCTCATTCCTAATGGTGTTATTTTGCTACTCCCAAGTTTTTGCAAGTTCTCTTCCCCTCCTCCCCTTCTTGTTTTCTTTCAGGACAAGCTGTCATCTTTTCACATCTTTTCACCAGGCCCCTTCCAAATGTAAAACTGTAAATTGCAGGATTGTGCAAATAGCACTAATAGCATTTGCATAAAAATTGGTTGCAAAGAGCAATTAGCACTTCATTAATAATCAATGAAGGGCCAATTTACACATTGCCCAAAAGCAAATTGTAAATTCAATTTTGTCTATAATTGAGCATTTGGTGCTGGGCAACTATACAATGGTGCCAGAAGAGACTGGCACAGCAGTTTTGGAGTCAAATCTCTTGTGAGCTCAGGTTTCCAGTGATTCCCCAACATGGCTCTTCTGGAGGCCAAGCCAGCACCTCCTTCACAATGGAAGGACACTCCAGGAGGTACATTTGCTTCAGAGAAAACACACAAATGTCTGCCTGCTGCCAGCCTTTCTCGGATACATACATATTGCCAAGAACCTCTATGCCCTGCTTATAGGGCAGAGGTCTTTGTGCTGCCCAAACACACTTTGCAGCCGT
This sequence comes from Ramphastos sulfuratus, assembly GCA_013399055.1. Lineage (NCBI taxonomy): Eukaryota > Metazoa > Chordata > Aves > Piciformes > Ramphastidae > Ramphastos > Ramphastos sulfuratus. The sequence goes on from WBNM01046096.1 coordinate 1,054, forward strand.
GCTGTGGGAAAAAGGAGATGCACAAAGGACATCAGAGAAGAGATATCATCACCTCGGTGCTTAGACCCGACTGTCCTCCCACTGCAGTATCTGCTAATGCTCTACAAGTGACACCAGAGCTATTTCCTTTACCTCTAGGTAAAGGTCTAACTTAAGCCTCGTGGGTTAAGTATTCCTACTAAGCCAGTTCATCCAATCTCCCCTTTGTCACTCCCAGCCGTGCATGACCTTTCTGGGATATCCCAAACTTGTATGCAGCCATCAGGGTCAGGAAAAACAAACAGCATTGCTTTATCACTTTGATTTCGGTGCCGCTGAGAGGTCCCCGGGTCCTGATTTGGGTATTAAGTGATGCATCCCTCAGGCTTCTCCCCTAGGTGAACAGCAGCATCCAGTAAACCAGGACAGCTTAACCACGGCAACAACTTTACAAGCTCCAAATTCTTCCCTCTCTCATCCTCCACTTAAAAGGCACAGCAGCTCTGTTTCATGAGCAGAGCCTGACTCTAAACCACTTGACATCTGAGGTTTTCTTATCACATTTTGTGTGGATCTCATGAATCTGGTGAAAAGCAAGACGATCATTTAGCAGGGGTTGGTCTCTTTATCTCTTTTCCATAATGATTTGAATATTATTACAATGGCACCTTTCATCTGGGGATATACATGCACTTTACATATGTTACATTAATTTCACCGATGAGCTGGGGAAGCACTCTTTATCCCCATTGTGCAGATGAGGAAATGGAAGCACAGAGTAGATATGCTGCTTGCCCAGTATCTCACAGGAAGTCTCTGACAGAGCCAGGAATAGAAATCACAGCTCCCATGTCTTATGCAGAAGAATATCTTTATGTCCCTGCCCAGTAACTGAGCCCTTAATCCAGACTAAGACACCCACACAGGACTCACTTTGCTAAGAGAGGCACAGACACCCAGCAACAGCGGTGCCTTGTGCCAGGAGGAGGCTTGCCCGATCCAAAATTTCCCCCATCATGAAGGTTGGAAGTGCCCTCTGCAAGCAGCAGCTCTGGGGGCTCAAGGGGAGGGAGGGAGGCCAGCGTGGGGAGCAGTTTCCATCTGAAGTGGATGTTATTAGTTGGTGTAAGTAGATGCTCGATGTGGGATGCCCAGGACTTCTCAGCTTTCATCCTGCAGCGTCCCTGCTCCCTTTTTCCTGCCTGTTCAATCCACCTTTACCAAGAGATTGAATTTACAATGGACTCGAACACATTTAAATCCATTTATTGCAAAATTACTTTTCAATAATTACATCACTCTGCCGACTGTGTTGCATAATGAAATTAGCATGAGAGATATTAGAAGGAATATAAAATTATAAGAAATATTGAAATACCTCTTTCCCCGTCTGCCCTAGCACAGCCCATAGCTTAACTGGAAAACGAGCACTGCTCCTGGATGGGATTTAAATGCATCAAATGTAATTTTATAATGTCTTTTATATAAATTAATTATAATGGTTATTGCTGCTTTACATTATTAGATTGAAATTTGCCTCCACTTTGGTGCATTAAAAGAAAGCTGCACCCATTTTGCTCGGAAACGTCCTGAAAGTTCTCATGCCATGGAGCCATTCTCCCCACACTGACACCACAAATGCCTCAGAAGTGAAAAACTTTGGGCTGCTCACCGTGGGTCCCAAACCCACAGCTACACCCTCGTGGAGAGATGCTAGGAGCTCTGTGGAGATGTTTGTCTGCAGTGGGACATGGCACCCTTTTTCCCAAGCTTGTTTTTCTGCATCATCCCTGCAGCAACACTAGAGATGCCCAGGCTGGCTTCAGCAATTCCACCCAAATGTTGCACTGGAGTGATAAAAATGTGTTTCAGAATCCATGCAATGACAGAAGTGTTTAACTTGGAGCAAGTGCAGCCCATCAGTGGTCCTGCACAGGCTGAAGAGATGTGCCCAAGCCAACCTCAGGATATTCAACAAGGCCAAGTGCAAGGTCCTGTACCTGGGTAGGCACAATCCCAAGCACAACTCCAGGCTGGGTGGGGAATGGCTGAGAGCAGCCCTGAGGAAAAGGACCTGGGGGTCTGGGGTGATGAAAAGCTCAAGATGAGGCTGCAGTGTGAGTGCAGCCCAGACAGCAACTGTGTGCTGGGCTGCAGCAAGAGCAGTGTGGGCAGCAGGGCAAGGGAGGGGATTCTGCCCCTTTGCTCTGNAACCCTGGGCTGCTGTCAACTGAGCACAGCTGGGTGCCTGCAGAGGCAGCCACAGAAGAGCTGGGGCCACCTTCAGACAAACTTCTCCTTTAGAAAACACCTTGTGCAGTGCTAACAGGGAGATTCATGTTGCATGCCTCCACTCTTACATGTGCAGCTCTTGTTTTTCTCTTCCCAGAACTGGGCTATGACAGGAAAAACCAGTACAGGAGAGAAGGCAGTAAGGCACTGGGTGGTTAACTAACCGCTCGCTACGCTGGACAAACCACAGTGGTGCAAAGCAAAATGAAGACACAGTGATATGCTTTTACTGCCTCTTAAGCCTCAATAGAAGTCTACTAATATTCAATTTGTGACATTATTTGCACATTGAATTAATCCAGAAAGTAAAAGGCTAATGAGTTATGGAAAGTAGCACATGGCTTAATTGTAACAACAAGGGCCTGCCGGCCTCCCTTTGGTCAGGAGAGCCTGGTCAGAAAGAAGATTTTGCATGCAGCAATACACACCAGACAGGAGCAGAACAGCCAAATAAACCATGCAGACAAAGATTGTTCTCTTCAATACCTGAGATTTTTATTTCTTTTTTATTTCCACTCATGCTCCCCACGAAACACCACAACGTTCTTTAAGCACAGCACAGGGAAGTCAGGATGACCAGAAAAAAACCCCCACAAACCCCAACCAACAACTCTTTTCCATGAAAATAATTGTGCCATTTCTTCACAGAAAGCCAGGAGAGCTTTGAGGGCAGCTGGTGAAAACAAGGACAACTGAAGGGCTTTTAAGAATCAAAAGGACAATAGATATTTTCAGTGTGTGATGCTACCAACCCTTGGCCAGAGCTGCTGTCCTGCCCAGTGTCCTCAAGCCCTTAGTACAGCTCTTACTCTGTAGCAGGACCTCAGCCTTGGTCTGCTTCCATAGTAGTAAGAATTTGGGCCCAAAAGCATGGCTTTGAAGAAGGAATAAGCATAAAACTTTCCTCTTCCTCAAGCCTTCTTCTCAACCAGTTTTGCAGACAAATATCTCTCCAGCATTTAATGTCTTTTTTCAATCCAGCACAGTCCCAGCTTCCAACCATCCTCTTCACACCCCTGGTTTGGGACCAAATAACCTGAAGGAGGAGGTACAATCAGTAACAAAGCTGATAGAAATTATGAGGAGGACATGCAGAGGACCAACCCTTCACCTCACCCCACCAGTTTCTGGTGAGGTGAGTGCCAGCATCACTGCTTCCTACCTGCTCAGTTGTCACTTCANCAAAAGCCAGAGAAAGCCTTAGCTTCTACAAGGTCTTGTAGATCCTTCCTCTTCCTCAAATCCCTGTAGGGCAGAAACTCAATCTGTTATGTCCTTGGTGGCAAAAGTTGGTCTTGTTCAAAATCTCTTCTGAATCTGAGCTAGGCAGGAGAAACAAACATGTCTAAGTGGCACAAGCAGCAAACCCAGCCCAAGCACCTCCTCTGCCCTGTCCAGCTCTGCTGCTGGGCCATCCAGACCAGCATCTCCTGTATTGCTTTTCCCCACTGCTGCTCTCCCCAGCTCCTGAAACAAAAGCAAGATGGAGCTATGCAGAGGGTTGGAGTCCCTCATCTCAGCCAGCCAGGCCAGGGGGTCAGGAGCTTGGGAGTTAGCACCCTTTAATAGGCAAAGTGAATAAATCTAAAGAGCACTTAATTTATTGATGAGGTAAGAAAGACTGTTTAATGTGAGAAACATAAGCAAGATCAATAGCAGAGAGCACAAATAAACTGAAGCTATTGACACATAAGTATTTTAAGCCTAATTGCAGGCATATGCACTTTCTAAGGGTATCTCACCTTCTAATAGCACCCTCGAGATTTTGGGGTTAATTGATGCAGCTGTTTACTCCTGGCTCACGTGGTGCAGATTGGGATTCCCTGGAGGATGTTATTAAACTAAAGTGTTTAATGAAGTGCTAAAGAGTCGAGTTTCTAATATTCTTCCCTTGAATGGAAGGGAATAAAATTCGAGCAAACTTCTCTTCTCCAGGTGGAAGCTGCAGCTCAGCCTTGGAGGAATCAACCTTGTGCTCCTCACAGCGGGAGCCTGGTGATGCCCAGGGGAAAGATCTGACTCCCGCTATTCCTTACACTGAGAGGGTGGCAAGACTCTCGATTCTCTCCACCTCATATCACAGGTAGAAGAGGAAACCCATAAAATACTCCTTTTTAGCACCATTGTTGGACAAGGAATCCCAGGAATTCAACTCGGTTCACTCCTGTGGCTTTTCAGATTGACTGCCTGTTTGGATTGTGCTTCCCTCTTTTGAGGTGGGCTGAAAGGAGGATTCAGTCTGTCTGGGATGGAAAACAACAGCACTGGTGGTGCTGCCAGCCTGGGTGTTTCAGCTTGATGGCAAATGAAGACTGCCAGAAAAGAAGTTCCTAGAATCAGTCTTCTTTTATAATTTGGCCCCAGTCTGGATTGATACCTTTGGTACCTTTACAAACCAGGTGGATGTCTACACACAGCAAGTGTTACAAGACAGCTCTGGCACGGCCTCCCTGTACCCATCCATGTGTTTGTGTGCAGAGCACAAAGCTAAACTACTTTCATACCTGCAACAGAAAGGTTTTTGTCTCTCTTCCACCTCCATCCACCACCAGAAACTTCACCCAAGTGAGGTCTGAGCAAAGCAGAGGAAGCAATGAGAGAGATTTAATCTCTGCAACTTCTCACCATCACCTAGAACCTGCCTGGAGAAAGCTTGGAGTCTCCTTTCTCAGGGTCCAGCTGTCCTGCCTACAATCTCCCCCTGCCTCTCAGGCTCAGCAAGACTTGCAATTGCTATGAGGAAGAAATTGCTTTCTCCATTTGGCTTTTCCAGTCTGAGAGGGCAGGCAGACAAGAAATCTAATGAGGACAGGGATGTCTCCAGAGTGAGTGGCACTGGGCTGACCTGCTCGGTTCAACAAGTGGGGCAGTGCCCTGATCAGGGCTTTCAAGGTCCACAAATGGACTAAATAGCAATCTACAGAACCTTCAAAAAAAAAAAAGCATCCTCCACCCACCACAAGGGCCTCCCTGCTGCAACTCGAGATTTTCTTGTCTTTTAAAATTAATTAGTTTGAAGCCATTTTACAAAAGCCTTTCTGCAGGATAGCTGTTCCCTGTGAAAATGCTCCTCCTATTGCCTTCATCCTCATGGCACCTCCCTTGAGAGGGGCAGGGGGATGGTGGGATGGCAGCATTATGTTTGTAGCCCAGATGATGTTACTAACTGTGCTGAAAAATGCTTCCAGAAACAGGAGTGCTGGCTGGCACATCCAGCTCACGGTTGGGAGTGTGCTGAGTTAACTGCATTGGTGGTTTCCATGTGTTGCCTACAGACTCCAGAGAGACCCACCAGGGGTTGTGGAAGGTATCTGAGAAAAAGCTGGCTTGCTGTCAGTCAGCACAAATTTTAAGCATATGGAAGGGTCTGCATGTACACTGTGTGAACCTGGGGGTCCTGTGAATCCAAAAAAGGCTAAACCCACAGGAGAAGTGGCTTTGGGGCAGTTTCTCCTGCTTCTGTCCCAACTTGTCACAGGTAACAGGAATGGAAAGAGGTGGTGTCTTCTGCAGCTGGTTTGGGTTGTCTACAGAAGGAAATCATCATCAACTCCAAAACGTGCTGGTGTCTGCTCCCTCCTCCCCTCCTGTCTGTGACCTCTGTGGCTTTGGGAATACCTGTCTGGAAGTGGAAGAGGGCAGAGCTTTCTGTTAGAGCAGCATGGCCACACTCAGGCTTCCAGCTCTGCACTGTGCTGGCCAGGTGCTTCCTGGCAAATCTGGGGGGACCAAGGGTTGGGTGAAAACCCAAACAGGTGAACAGCTCCCTGGGTGCTGAGGGATGTGCTTGCAGGCTCAGCACCTTGCAGAAATGGATATCAGAGGGGCAAAGAGAGAAGAGAGGGTCCCTGCCCAGTGTTTCCCCACCTTTTAGCAAATCTCTCTAACACCAGGGCTTCCCCAGTTTCCCTTTCATGCAAGAGAGATGTTCATTCCTGGTTTTATTCTGCCCTCTGTGCCCTCCACTCTCCTGCCTTGTGTGCCTTTAGCCAGCTATGCTCTCCAACTCCCTTCTCTTGCACATCAGCTCTCCAACTATGAGTCCTGGAGTGAGAAAAGCAGCTCTTTCAAGCACATGCTGCATCAGTAACAACATGTGTTGTGAAGCAAGGTCAGTGTCGGCTCCTGCAGCTCACCCAACTCCAACACCTGCCAGGAGACAGTCCCTGAGCCCTGCCACCACCCAGCCTCAGGACACTGCACCATCTTCATGGCTGCACCCAAAACCAGGCTGTGAGTGTATGCCCCAGACCAAGGCACCAACCCTTGTCTGAGGGAAGGTGTTATTTACCTTCTCATTTTGCTGGGTTTGCTCACATTTTCTCCCAAGCAGATGACTTCCCAGCCCTCAGTGGTGTTGTAGGCTCCCAATTCAGTCTCACTTGTGAATGTCACCAAGGACATTTTTACCTCCCCACAGAGCTAGAATGAGTGGGCTGCCCTGGGTGCCCCAGAGCCACCTGTGCTCTGGTTTTGCCGCCAGCATATGAGACCAGCAGCTCCTGGGTCAGGGAATGGTCTTGCAGTAACTTTCCACCCAATCCAGTGAGCAACAACTGCCCCTCCAAACCCACAGGATGTCTCTTTTCTGCTAGCTCCAAGCACCGTGAAGGCAGCTTTAGCTAAGCTGTTTGGTTTCACAAATGCAGCTGGGCCAGCACAGAGCCAGATACTGAAGCTCTGCTGATATGTGCTAGCTCATTAAATGACAGTAATTTAATTGCTTGCAACTGTCCATCCATCCCCTGAGCTCACTGCAGTGCAGGGCAGTGTGTCTCCCCCATCCTCACAGCCTTCCCAAGTCTCCAGCAGAGCAGGACCCGCAGTGGCAGGAGGAGCAGGGCACATCACCCAAAACAATCAAAGCCCCCACAGTGCTGGTACGGCAAAAATCAGCTGTGGTGCAAGAAAAAAAAAAACCCAAAACAAAAGAAACTGAATCCAGCCAAAAGGCCACTACAGAAAACCAGGGAGAGCAGAAAAATAACTAAGAACAATAAAATACTGCTGCCCTGATGTCAGCTGGCCAAAGAACATTTACTGTCCTCTCCCACATCTTGTTTGCTCTAACAAATACAGTATATTTTGGGAGGAACTGGTCCCCCTCTACCACTGCTGTCTTTCTCTGCCCTTTCTGTCTTGGTAACTCTGCCTCTCTGATACCAACTCAGACAATCCCTGTGATTCTGATGGAAAATTCATTAGTGGTTGGGGTTTTTTAATTTTTTTTTCCCCCCTTCCCCATTTTCCCAGTCAGCTTCGCGCCTGATCTGTCAGCCTCTTCCATCCTGATTATCTGGAGACGCCAATTTCAAAGAGACATCTTAATAGTGATGTCAACGAATTAATTAGATGTGTTAATGAGCTAAAAGCAACCCAAATTAAATTAATGCAGTAATAAGCACAGACAGCAAAATTAGCTCCAATTTCTGTAAATGATTCTGAACTGTACACAACATCTCATCCTGCTAGAACATTACCATCCCCCAAAGCTAATCAAGAACTCCAGTGCAATTAACTGCTTAATTACAAAACACACACACAGCTCATAGATCCAGCAGCAGGAGGGGTGCACTGGGCTGCCGAGCGAGCGGGGAAATGCTCTGCAACAAACACTGAGCCTTGGCCCCGCAGCAGAGCCTGCACCCCCCCACCTAAAGCACCCTCCAGGCTCCTAAAACAGGGTGACCTGGAGCAAGGACAGGAGCAGGGGTAGGAAGAGGGTGGCTGCCTGTGCTTCCTGGGAGCACCCCACATGTCAAGTCCGGCCATGGGACAACCAGCAGCATGGCCAAGGATGCCCAGCACAGTCCCACCAGCAGCAGAGATATGCCCATCATCTCACGTTGTTTATTGTGTTTATCAGACTGGGGGCTGCATGGAAAAGCCTAATTGTCCAGCTCTGCTCACCTCCCTCGGGGATGAGCGGAAAGCCACTAATAGCTTTGCAGAGCTGCTCAGGTATCTGATTAGCTCTAATTGCAGCTGGGAAGACAGAGAGAAGGAGCAGGATAGCACTGCAGATGGAGGGATGGTGGAAATGGGAAGAAAGAAGGGATTGGGGGGGATGGATGGAAACCCTTGGGATGGGGTGGAAGCATGCATGAAGAAGGAAAGGCCAACAGACAAACGATGGATGGGGAAAAAAAAGGAAGAGGAAAAACCGGGCAAACAAAGAACAAGAGCCAGAAACAAAGGGAAGAAAGCTGAGACAAAGAGGGCTGCACACTGCCAGGCCCCGTGGAGCAGCTGGGGCAGGAGAGGTTTTAGAGATGAGAGTGGGTCCCAGGCTGGTGCCACCTCAGCCCCACAGAGCCAGGGTGTGCTGGGGTTGGTGGGAAGTGCAGCCTCCTCGCTGTGGGCTGACACGATCGATTTGGAGGTTGTGGAGTCGTTCGTCCGCTCAGCGAACGAGGAATATCTGCAACAAGGATGAGGACGGAGACTGGCTGTGACAAACAGCATCTCTGTGTTTCTCTTCCCCTCCCCCCCCCCCCCCCCTTTTTTTTACGCCTTTTATTGCAATTAGTTCGGTCTGTTAATAAGCAAAGGATATTTTTAGTTAATTTCAGTTCCAGTTAATTGATTCAAAAGCGAAACCCAGCAACTGCGTTAATTGATCCATGCATCTTATGTCGTAGCGGCGAGGTAGTCTCCGGGCAGCTGCCATCGCTGGGGCTCAGAACAGCGTGGGAAGGATGGAGAGTAGGGGGACAGCAGAGCCCCCCGCCCCGAGGATGGGGGGTGAGCATCACTGCCACAGCTGTGCCACTTGCACACTCGGTGCAGAAAGCTGCAGGGCAATGGCCTTTGCACGCCTGGTGTGGGCAGTGTGCCAGCCCCTGTGCAAGCTGGCATTGGCGCACTGCAGCAGAAACTCTCCTGCCAGAGAGCTCGGTGAACAGGGTGCCCTGGCTGGCTCTGTCTGGTAGGGTGTCCATCCTGCCACGCTGGCTCTGACGGGCATAGTGGGAAATGCTGTATATGGAGAGCCTGCTACTCAGGTCACTTCCCATCCCCCTCGCACTCCCCAGCTCCCTGAGCTGTCTTGGCAAGGGATGCTGGAGGGTGCGTCCCTGCCCGGGGATTTTAGCTGCCACTTATAAGCTGTTTCCATCAGTTTGTCTAATCCCCTTTTCCTCCTGTGGCAGCAAGTTCCCAAAGTTCACTACCTGCCGTGTCCAGAAGTGCTTTCTTTTATCTACCTCAAACTTAATCTCTCACTGTTTTCAGTCGAGTGCCCCTTGTTCTTCTATTACAGGATTTGGTGAACGGCCGCTCTGCATCCAGTTTATCCCCTGCCTTCAGGATTCCCTAACCCTCAGCCAAATCCCTCCTCAGCTTCTCCTGCTTCTGCCTGGCAGGCAGCATCCTTCCCTACACACGTTGTGTATCTGCATCCTGTCACAATGGGCTGGTCCTTCTTTTTAACTGGGGGACAGGATCTCCTTGCCCACTGGTTTAACACAAGGGGTTCCTGTCACTACACTGCTGCTGTTCCCAAGCTGAAGATGCTCATGGCCATGAGGAGCCAACACTTAACAGCACTTTGGAATGCTTTGTTGGAAGGCAGCAAAGGGGAAAAGGATCTGAGGGTCCTGGTTGATGGGAGGTTGACCAGGAGCCAGCAATATGCACTCGTGACCAGGAGGGGCAATGCCATTCTGGGGTGTATTAAAAGAGCTATGGTTAGTAGGTCAAGAGAGGATCTCTTGCCCCTCTACTCTGCCCTGGTAATGCCACATCTGGAGTACTGTGTCCAGTTCTGGGCTCCCCAGTTCAAGAGGGACATAGAACTGCTTGAGAGAGCCCAGCACAGAGCCACAAAGATGAAGGGAATGGAACAGCTGTCTTATGAGGAGAGCCTGAGGGAGCTGGGGCTGTGCTGCTTGGAGAAGAGGTGACCTCAGCAATGGTTATAAACATGTAAAGGTGAGTGCCAGGAGACTGGAGCCAGGCTCTGCTGGGTGATGCCCAATGACAGGACAAGGGGCAATGGGTAGAAGCTGAGGCATAGGAAGTTTCATTTAAACATGAGGAGTGTTTTTTTTTCCCCCTGTGAGGGTGACGACCACTAGAACAGGCTGCCCAGGAGGGCTGTGGAGTCTCCCTCTCTGGAGGTATTAAAAACCCACCTGGATGCATTCCTGTGTGATCTGGTTTAAGCGATCCTGCTCTGGCAGGGGGGTTGCACTGGATGAGCTTTAGAGGTCCCTTCCAGCCCCTGCCATTCTGTGATTCAACTCAGTGTTGCAGTGTTTGTTCAGTGTCCATCCTGCACCTGACTGCTGGGTTTTATAAGTTTTGGTTTCATGGCTACAGACAGAGGCAATCTTCACCTCCACTCTCACAAACCTGCACAGCCAGGATCTCACAGCTGAGGTTTGCACAGGTTGAGCACAGCACCCACTGCCTGGCCATGCTGCTGCCATGGACACACATACACATGTGGGTCACCTGTGACTTTAAAAGTTGGGTTAAAGTCCAGTGGCAACTGAGTCAATAGCTTCACAAGCTGCTTCCTTCAGCAAGGGCTAAGAGTAGCTCCCCCAGTGCCTTGCTGAAACACCTGTTGATATATGTCTCCTGTGTTTTCTACAGACCATTAATGTTATTCTTGCCTATTCCTCCTGATAGCTCATTTCATAACCAGGGGAAACCCAAAACTCCTGGGGCAGATAAACCAGAACTGTCAAACACTTGAAGAGCACAAGCCATAAATTGTATCTCACTGTAACAGGCACAATGCAAAGAGAAGAACATTCAGACCTTGATCTACAAAAATCAGGTTTGAAACAAGATGCAAACTGTGACAGTGAGAAATGGCCTTCTCTGCACCCTCTCAAGAAGCAAAGAGCAAGTCTACAGGACCAGACCATAGTCATAGAATCAAGCAGGTTGGAAGACACCTCCAAGCTCACCCAGTCCAACCTAGCACCCAGCCCTACCCAAGCAACCAGACCATGGCACTAAGTGCCCCAGCCAGGCTTTTCTTCAACGCCTCCAGGGACAGCAACTCCACCACCTCCCTGGGCAGCCCATTCCAATGCCAATCACTCTCTCTGCGAGGAACTTCCTCCTAACATCCAGCCTAGACCTCCCCTGGCACAACTTGAGACTGAGTCCCCTTATTCTGTTGCTGGTTGTCAGGAGGCAGCTCAGCATCTCCAAAACATATGATGGCCATCCCATGGACAAGTGTTTCACAAGAACTCACTTTAAGCAGGCAGAATTTTCCTGGCAGCTCCATGGCTTCAGAAATGAGTAAAAATGCAAAGGAACCCATCTCGAAGGCTACAACAGAAGCTTTCCAAACATGGACTGCTTAAGGCACACAGAAACATGGTCATAGAATCAACCAGGGTGGAAGAGACCTCCAAGCTCACCCAGCCCAACCTATCACCCAGCCCTAGCCAATCAACTAGACCACGGCACTAAGTTCCCCATCCAGCCTCCTCTTAAACACCTCCAACAATGGTGATTTCTCCACAACAGTTCATAATCATCAAGTCTCTTCCTAACTAACCGGGGGGCCACCAGGCCCCCCGGCCTTTGAATCCCCTCCACCATTCACCCAGTGTGCACCATGGGGACTCACCAGTGACGTCAGGAGGAGGATCCCTCTGCCCAGTTGGGCAAGCTTGAGGCTTCTGCCTTTCCTGGGGCTGATTAAAAAGGGGAGTGGGCAGGGAGGGCAAAGTGGTCACACCTGGGGTGGGAGAAGACTCCAATAGAACCCAGGTGCTCTGGGTTTGGGGGGAAAAGGGAGAAATGTGGGGTGGGAAAGGGACAGGTACGGTGGAAAAGGGGAGGTGGTGCTGAAAGGAGGGAGATAGAAAGGAAGAGGATGGAGATGAGGAAGATGGAGGAAAAGGAAGGAGATGGAGAGGAAAGAAGGAAGATGGGTGGTGAGAGGAAGATGGAGAGGAAAGGAAGGAGAGGGAAAGAAAAGAAGAAAGATGGGGGGAAATGGGAGATAAGAGGAAAGNAGCTGATGAGTGTGTATAAATATCTCAGGGGTGGGTGTGCAGTAATAAGCCAAGGAGCAATGGATACAAATTGGAACATAGAAGGTTTCACCTCAACGTGAGGAGAAACTCCTCCACAGTGAGGGTGCCAGAGCCCTGGAACAGGCTGCCCAGAGAGTTTGTGGAGCCTCCTTCTCTGGAGACTTTCAAACCCCACCTGGACCTGTTCCTGTGCAGACTACCCTGGGTGAGCTTGCTTTTGGCAGGGGGGCTTGGACTCTGGAGAGAGATCTCTGGAGGTTGCTTCCAGCCTCTAACATTCTGTGATTCTGTAAAGAGCTCTGCTTCTGGAGCTATGCACCAACCTCCTTCAGCTCAGCAGCCCAAAGTGACCCACAAACTTCATGCAGCAGGGACACCTCTCTGCTCCTCTGCCTTCATTTCTTTCTCTGACTACCATGGTGGGACATATTGGCACAACTGAGTGCCCAGCCCTGTGAGAAGCAACTCAAAAGTCGTTTTTCCCCTTGAGGAGGAGATACAAAGTCGAGATAAAAATGGCACATAACTAAACATGCTCTGACAGTTCTGTGCCTAGCCTCTTCCTTACTGCTCACACGTGGATTTTACTAATAGGAGTTACATTTTAAGACAGATAATGCACTTTTGCTGGGATGTTAAGGGTGCTATGTCAGTCTCTGAAGGCTGCACACCACAGCAATGAGAACTGGTGATAGAGAGACAAACAAATTGCTTGCTCTCTGCACCTGAAGGATAACTAAGGACCTATCTAATGAGAGAACCCAATAAAAATCAGATTTTTCAGCAAGTGCATGCCTAATAGTGAGCCTCTGTCTTGGAAATATGTAGCTCATTGTGATGCATTTTCCTCTCTTCCCAGGTTTTTAAGTGAGATATTACTATGCACTGGAACAGGCTGCCCAGAGGTGTTGTGGAGTCTCCCTCTCTGGAGATATTCAAGACCCACCTGGATGCATTCCTGTGTGATCTGGTATAAGCAATCCTGCTCTGCCAGGGCAAATGAACTAGATCATAGCGTCATAGGATGTCAGGGGTTGGAAGGGACCCAAAGAGATCATCCAGTACAACCCTCCTGCCAGAGCAGGACAAGACAATCTAGCTCAGGGCACACAGGAACACATCCAGACAGGCCTTGAAAGGCTCCAGAGAAGGAGACTCCACAACTTCTCTGGGCATCCTGTGCCAGTGCTCTGGGATCCTTCCAGTAAAGAAGTTCCCCCTTGTGCTGAGCTGGAACCTCCTGTGCTGCAGCTTCCATCCATTGCTCCTTGTCCTATCCCAGGGAGCAAGTGAGCAGAGCCTGTCCCCCCTCTTCTGACCACCAGCCCTCAGATATTTATAAACAGTGATTAAATCACCTCTCAGTCTTCTCTTCTCCAGACTAAGCAGCCCCAAGTCCCTCAGCCTCTCCTCACCAGGCAGTGCTCCAGTGCCCTCATCATCCTCATAGCCCTCTGCTGGACCCTCTCCAGCAGATCCCTGTGCCCTTTAAACTGGGGAACCCAAAACTGAAGGCAGTACTCANCAGGGAGGTTGTGGCTGCTCCCTCCCTGGAGGTGTTCAAGGTCAGGTTGGACGAGGCCTTGAGTGACCTGTGCTAGTGGGAGGTGTCCCTGCCTATGGCAGGGGTTTGGAACTAGATGATCTTTGAGGTCCCTTCCAACCCTACCATTCTATGATTCTATGAGTTTGCTCTATGGAGCACTCAGCATCTCTCAGGCCCAAGGTGCAGGTCCCAGCAGCTCAGCCAGCAGCTGGCTGAGGATAATCCTTCCCTTGTCAGCAGTGAGGGGGACAGTTTGTTTTTAGTGCTTGTTGGGAGGAGTTGAAGGGACAGGCTGCTCTTCAATAATGCTGCAAATTACCCACGCTTTAAAATGCTGCTCCTTAATTTGTCAGCAGATTTTTGAATAATTTACAGCGGGGTTGGCAGGTTGCTGTGATCTATAGTGTAATAGGCAGGTGGAACGCTTTGGAAACAGAAGTTAATACTTTCCAGGAGAAAAAGGAAATAATTGTGTCAAAACAAGCCTTAATCACTGAGGTTTACCTCTTCCTCAACACCCAGGAGTTTGCAAACATGACTCTCATTACAGCAAACGAGAAGCACACACATGAGTCTGTCTGCCATGAGAAGAGAATATTCTTCACAAGTGTCTTTCTTGGTGTTGCATGATCAATCCACCATCTGCTTTTATTTATTTATGATTTCTCAGGCTCCCACAACAATATTGACATTAAATACAGCTTTGGCTTATTAATTTTTTTTTTTCATTCATATGTATTTTAAGTCAATTTTATTGACTTCTCCTTGGCTTGCTCTTTTAGATGTTTGCTCGCTTCCCTGGCCTGCTACATTGTGCCTACCCTTACATATACATCCCATGCATTCTTTCCAGTTCCTGTCTTCTGCTCCATGTTAGCTACTGCAGAGTAATCTTCTGTTCCAGGCACTGTGAATGAGATGAATTAAGAGCCTGTTGATCAGAATGAAAATATTCCCAGCTCAGGCTGCAGCTTTGGGACAGTTCTGCTTGTCTCAGGACCACTGAGGCTCCACCAAGCTGCTCACAGACCCTGTGGCTATTGCAAGGTGATGGGGACAGGACACCCACATCTCATGGAGTCCATCAATTTCCTCCACACTGGACATGCACAGATATGTAACTTGTTCTCAGCAGCATTTGTGAAACTGGGGACAGACGACTGTTAACTCTATTTCTCCCCTTTCCTATCTTATTGCCCCCCAAGATCCTGGGCCTGGTTAGGGCTGTACATCTTCTGACAACTCACCTCTGACTTCAACCTGTCACTCCATGACTCTTCCAACTCACTTCCACATCCCTTTCCTTCACCTCTTCTCTGTCTCATCCCAGTTTCAAGTGACACAGCCCAGATCAAATGGCTAAGCAGCAGAAGGCTCCCACCTAAGGACCAAGTCTCTCTTCAGATCTTGGCCATTCATTTTCCCTACAAACACACTTTCTGGTTTTGGATCTTGCTCCTAACGTGCCACCCTAGGAAAGGGGCCAAGTCTCATCCTATCCTACAGCAGCATCTCCCCCATATTACAGGGTCTTGCCACAAAGTCTGGCACTGGTTTTTGCAAGGTGCTTTCCCTCCCTCTTTGCTAATCTTCCTTTTTCTGTTTCTGCAGCTTTATCTTCCTCATGGCCCTCACGAGCCTCTACTCATTGCTCCTTGTGCTCCACTCTCTGATCACTGCTTCCCCCTCTTGTCATATTCTTCACTGGTGGAGTAACAACCTGTCACATTCATAACCTCTTTGCACCAAAAATGTTCTTTGATCTGTGTAAACTACATTTGATGCCGAAATCCTTGATATTAATATCTTTTGTTTGTGTGTCGATGTTCTCTAGAATCTAATTAAGCAATGTTTTGAGAGCATTATATATGTTTGAACAATTTGGCAGAGCAGACAATATGAGCTATTGACCTGCAAGGATAAATTGTGCTTGCAGATCCTAGGAACTCATACATGCACGCTTCTTTATGCTGTTCCCTCTGAAATATGTGCATTTGGAAAGAGGCCTTGCTTTGTAATAATCTCTGCAAGGTTTAATCAAGTATCTGCTACTTTTTTTTTTTTTTTTTTTTTAACTGTAAGGGCAGTAGCAGTTAGAGCAGGGCAAAAACAGAAGCAGGTTTAAGCTAACCAACAAAACCAATAATAAAATAAAACAAAGAGCAAGTTCTACCCCAATGCTAATAATAGAGATTATTCAATCAATAGCCCCTTGTTAAGAGGGAGCAGGCTAAATTGCCTTTGAATGATATAAAGATTGGCAAGGCAGAGGTTGGCCTCTTACCCTAATTTGGCTTCAGCAGCTTGAAAGGTGGCATCAGATGGCAGCAGGGTCCAAGCCCACTGCACCCCACCTGGAGTCCTGTGTGCAGNTGGCTGGGCACAGCAGTGATGCCCAGCATGTCCTTAGAGGGCGCACAGGGCTCTATGGGAGATGCTCAGGAGCTGGAGGCAAACACTGCATGTCTCCTCTGGATCAGACCTGGACAGGGTATACAGAAGAGTGAGGGGAGGAAAAAGAGCAAAAGGTAAAAGTGAGGTGGAGAGGCAGCAGCGCAGGGTGCAGAGCTGTGGGCTGCAGTCACTGCTGGCCCTGCTCACCAGAAAAGGTCTTGAGGCTTAAGGTAAGAAAATCAGGCCACATTTCTGAGTTTCCCCTCACCTGGACAGCAAAGCCTGATCAGATGGAGCTATCAGTTAAGAGCAGTTCCTGCTGCTGGGTTTGGGGCCCAGCTCTCCCATCCCCATCCCGGGGCTTTGCCATTGGGTGCAGGATGCAATCATAACACAGGAGGGAGAAAAGATCTCAGGGCACACAACCTTGTTAAGGAGCTGGAAAGAAGGGAGTCTGGCACATCAGTGAGGACAGTAAGGTAGGACTGGGAACACTGGGAAATGGCTGCACAGGACTTTGCAATACTGGACTGGAAAGCAGTTAGAGATTCTGCTTGGCAAGCAGGCACATTTTGAGCAGTGGGGATAATTCACTCTAAAACACCCACTCAGCCCTGCCATGAGGCTCCTGTGGCTGGAGCCATCAACGTGCCCCTAGAGCAGCAAGTGCAGATCTGTGGGACATGTGAAATAAAGGGCACTCTTGCCAGGCTTGATGAAAAGAACAGGCAGGGGGTTACTGCCAGGGACTGCCTGCAGCATCACTCCATCCCTCACCACTGCTCTGCCAGTCCCAAACAGTAGGAGTCCCTGGGGTTAAAGTCACACTCCAGACGAGGGTCACCAGCCGACCCAGCCATGCTCCCAAGGATCCCTGCACCTCCTGCCAAAACCATCAGCTCCCCACAATTCATTTCCTCAGCCGGGCACTGGCACAACACCGACGGTGTCCAACCTGCCCATGCCTGCCACAGAGGATGCAGGGAGGAAAATGTGCTTGGGGGGAACCTGAGCTTTTCTAACACTTGCTGAGTTTGCAGGATGGTTGTGCAGGATGATTTTGGATCTCCTTTTTTCCTGTTAGCAGATAATGTCCCTCGGTTGTGTATGAACACACTCACTGTGCACCCTGCTTCGGGCCAAAGTAGCAGCAGCTGAAGGTGTGTCATGGGGAGACTTCAGCTCTGCCTTTGTACTGGGAGAAAGTTCCTTGAAGTGCGATACTTTTCCAGCATTCAGGCATCCCGTGCCCGGCCTTCCAGCAGGGCTAGGCTTCTCCAGAAACAGCACAGTGCCATCTGTTGGCTTCCTCACCCTGCTATGGAGCAGCAGAACCCTCGACAGTCCTGGGAAACGGGAGAAAACCGGGGGTGGGGGGAATGTTACATGTGCTCTGGGTTTCCCCAGGCTGCTGCTTACCCTCCTCTCTAACTTGTGCAGGAGGAGATGATGGTTCTGGCAGCATCAACACTTTGCTTTTCCATCTGATGCCTGGCGTTGCGTGTGAGCCAAGCTGCCCTCCTCGTGGCTCTGCTTCTCCAGCCTTAATGGTAACGGTGACAGCTCAGTCCCACCAGGGTACTGGATAATTAACTACCACCACCACCACATGGGGTCTCTCCCAACACACCTTCCTGGATTTTTTTTCCAAGTGGAAAAGAAGATTTTTTTCCCCCCAAGGATATGTAGGTGTTGCATGACCCTGCTGGAACTGCTGATGTCCAGAAACCCTCGACAGAAGGACAGCACAGACAAAATGTGCCCAGCATGCACATACCTGTACAGTAAATCCTACACATCCAAACCTGGCACAGCAAAATGGGCACCTTCTGAAAAGGCTCCAGGCTGATGTGCTGCTGGGTAAAGGAGTTGAGTGACCTGTACTAGTGGGAGGTGTCCCTGCCTATGGCAGGGGGTTGGAACTAGATGATTTTTGAGGTCCCTTCCAACCTTACCATTCTATGATTCTATGAGTGTCCTCACTCTGCCCCACTTGTGCCCAGGCTGCTGTCTGTGATGTAAGTGGAAGTGCCCCATCGAGGCACTGGGTGGATGTATCAGCCTGCACTGCTTGCATGCCAGCTTCAGCTCTCAGGGATGATTCAGGTTGAATGGCTCTGAACAAATGCAGATTATATTACTGCTGTACAGGATTAAGGAACATGGCTCTGCTCTGAACAGTTTTCATTGTGTTAATGAAATAAAGAAAGAATGCCAAAAAAGCACTAACATTCCTAATGGAGGAAGGGAAAAAATAAAAGAAAAAAGTAAAATACTACTTTGTGATTTATTGGTTTGGGGTTTTTTGTGTTTTGGGTTTGTTTTTTTTAATCCACTTTTCTTACTGGATGTGAACATTTTGCAAAGGAACCCAGAGATGGTTTGTCACAGCAAGGTACTGCTTGGGGCAGGTGTGATGCCCAGGCTCCAGTCCTCATCCTGCCCTGTTTCCTCACCTGCTTTGAATTTTCCACCTGGAAACACAGACAATGCTGCCATGCCCCTCCACCTCATGGGAGCAGCTCAAAGCTTCCTTAGTTAATACCTGCAAATGAACTTGGAAGATGTAAAGTGCTCCACAAATGTTAAATATTATTATTCTTGCTACAAAGCAAGAAGTAAAAAGAGACAAAGCTAAAGCTCAGCTGAAGAGTTCTCTCATTACAGGTAAAATAGTGTCTTAAATGGATGTATGGGAAGAAACTTTACACCACTTCCACAGGAGAATGAAATTATCACCTGGAATAGTTTTACTCCCTAACTTACAAGTAAGTTCACAAGTGTCCAGAACAACCATGTTCAGTTTGCATGTGGCCTAAGCAGCACAAAGGATGAAAAGGTGACTCTGGAGTGTCCCCATCCACATCTGCCTGCCCCAGGAGCCAGAGCAGGGGCTCTCCCCCATTCTCAGCACATGGTGTGTTTTCAGCAGCAGGTCTTTGCTGTTCCCTACCCAAAAATGGCATTTTTCCACTCTGGAAAGTAAGACTGGGGACATCCCTCTGAAGTGGCATCGTCTTATTTCATAAGCCAAGCTGGTCAGCTTGGCAGCATGGAGTTGAGGATGGGTGTCCTGTGGATCTTAGCCCTGGCACCACTGCCACTGAGGTAATGTCCTTTTCACTTCCAGCCCTTTCACTTCAACCTCCAGATGATGGTATTGGGGCCTCAGTGGCCACAGGCCAGACTCTGGAGAGTCAGTTTGGGGGAAATCAAAGGCTTCTGAAATTTTCTACTTCTCTTACACTAAAACTAAGTGCAGGAAGTGCTCAAGTCACTCTTTCCAAGCTGAGATGTGCTTCTTTCTGTGCTCTCCTGGGTGATGACCTGGAGCACGTGGGGGACAACTTGCAGATCAGCTCTAGTCACCCTGGCATGGCAAGGGCTACCTCTTTCTAGGGTTTGCTGAACGATTTTTTGAATCCAAGTAGACCCAAATTTTAAAGAAAATAGTTTCCTGATCTTCTGCTTCATCACTACTAAACCATGGGATACTGCACAAATACACAAAGGGCATCAGCATCCTGTTTTCCAAGAGGGATTTTGGGAGGTGAGGACGATGCGCACTAAGGTGAGCCTAAGCAAGGGAGCATCCAAATCTGTGCCTCAGTTTCCCTTGCCCACAAGAAGCAGCTAACACCTACTGACCCATGTGCAAGCCACTTCCCGAGCCACGCAGGCAAGCCCTTACACAAGTAGTTATTAATATTAATAATAATAATTGTTGTTGTTGTTACTAAGCCAACTATAAAAATGATTTTTCAGGGAAACAAAGTGCCCTGTCTGCCAGTGATAGATTACAGGGATCCTAGAAATTACTCACAGTATGAAGCTGGTTTCCAGTCTGGTTCCTTTCAATAAATTACAGACCCAAGCCCTGACTTCACCAAAGTGAACTCAGAGCAGGCACAAAGTACATTCCCCAGCAGCTCTGCTCATGATAGTTCCGGGGTTTGCTCCCAAGATGGAGAAGTTAAATATTCCCCCAGCAGTTTCCCAGCACCTTTTGCTGGGGCTGGTGAAAACGTGGCAGGGCAGTTGGCCCAGGGTTGTGCGCAGGGAAAGAGGAGCCCTGGTGCAACTTGGGGTCCCCCATACAAAAAAAGGGGAGGCATCCTGGCCACCCTGTGCCCATCCGCCATGGCCCCTGGGTGCCGCTCAGCCCTTGCCCCACGTGCCCCATCGTCTTACCGGGCTGGCTGGGTCTCCCCTGGTGCCATCTTTCTTTTCTCATTTCTTTTTTTTCACGTTGGGTTTTCGCTGCCCTTGTCTATCTGCTAAATTCCTTCCAGATGGGGCTGCCGCTTCTCCTCCTTCCTTCTCGCCGGTGCCACGCGAGCAGCGGGCGGAGGCTGCCCATCGGCAGGTGTAGGGCAGAGCGCAGCATATGCCGCGGGTTTGGCAGTGCCGGCTGTGGCGGCAGCTTCTACGCGCGTCTCGCCGGGCAGCGCTCAGCTGGGACCTGGCGCCGCTCGCAAACACCATCTGGCCTTGGCAGGCCTGATGCCCGAGGAGCCGTTCCCCGCGCTGGCAGCACGGACGGATGGTGCCAGCCATGCTCGGCATGGCCAAGGTGCCACAGTACCGCTGGGAACAAGAACTAGAGAAGGGAGTGGGGGTTTTGTTGCTGGGAGCCTAACCCCAGGCAAAGGGCAGCCCATGGCAAGCCTCAGCAGTACTAAAACAGCTCAGGCATCATCTCTTTGCCACCCAGTCATCCCCCAGGCCCTCAAGCATCAAGCAGTGGAGAGGTGGCACTGGGAAGCTCTTTGACATCACAGGGAGTTCTCCCTGGCATGATGAGTGGGGCTCCAACACAACAGGGCAAGGCAGCAGCCTCTGCTTCCAGGGCCTGAAGTAGCCTGGTGCGGGCAGGAGAAAAGCCACAAAAGGGAATTACTTACAGCAGAATGAAGCTCAGCTCAGCTCAGGAGGTCTGCTCTGGAAAACTGCCCTGTGCCTCTGACCGGCACAGAGCACCTGGGAGACAGCCTATTTGTGCAGCACCTCATCTCCTCCTCCACGGTAAGTACCAGCACTAAACCCATTTCTGGATGTCTGGACTAATGTCAAAGTGAACAAAAAGAGAAGGGACAGCTGAAGCCTGCATGGCAGCCTAACAAACTCCATCACGCAGACTCTACAGCTACTACAAACGTCTGCAGGATATATCCCACTCTAGGACGTCAGCATGAACATGAATCCATTTGATGCTCACATACTCTGCCTGTACCCAGATCACAGCCCCCATCTCCCACCTACCCTCCAGGACAGCCCTACTCCTCCGTCGCTTCTCTTGCAGACTACCAGAAGGTGACTTGCATGGCCCAGCACGTGCAGTGACAAATGCTGGAACCAGCTCTGGCTTGGAAACACCCAAGCTGTGGTAAGAAGCCCTTCTGCAGTTGTTGGGATGTCCAGTGCTTTCAGCTCCCCCACCAGAATGCAGGGGAGTTGCAGCTGATGAACAGAGGAGAGGCACACAGGAGGCCTGTAGGGAGAAGTTCTTTGATCCCCTTGCAGTGTATTGAGAGACCATTTCCACCTGCTGGGACAAGCTCTGCAAAGCTTGACTGTCACAGGAGTGGGTATGCGGGAAACAAAACTTTCCAAAATGAGCTGGACTTGCAAACCCTGTCCTCACGTGACAAAAAGGTTTTTTTCCCCCTTCACCTCAGCTATAGCATCAGGAGCAGCAGCTGCTGTGAGCCAGCAGGGCAATGCATATTTTGGCTCCTGATGGGAGTCTTTCCAACCTGCTTACCCAGGTGAAGCCCACATGGACGGCCTCACTTCACCAGGACCTCTCTTGCTCAGCAATTGGCCTCTTGCTTGCCCAGTGTGGGTACCCCATGCTGCAAGGGTTTATTCCACATGCCCTGTGTTGGATCTTCTTGGAAGATGTGATCATCATTGCCTCTCTCCATCTTCAGTGAGCAGTGATTGCCAGGAGCTCAGGGGAAGGCTTGGATTGCAAACCTGGATCCATAATTTATACTAGGAAATGGCCCACTGATGCTGCCACACGCTCCCTGCAGGTCTCTGCATCAGCTGGACCAGGCCCTGCCTGCTCTGCCAGAAGGGCATCCAAACCCCTTTGCCATCCTTTCTAATGGTGAAAGACCTACATCACCTCTTGTAACAGCCCTGGCACTATCTAGAAGATAAATGAGCATTCCTGATATTTGCACCCAGCTGACAGCATGAGCACAGGCAGTGCTGGCTGTAAGCTCTGACATGGGGAACCTCTCAGTGACCAGCTCCTTATGGCACCCCCTTTTTGCACACATCAATGATCTGATGACCCAGCAGATGAACACCAAGCATTTCAGATGGGACCCAATGAGCCTGTACCCTTCTGCACTGAAATTTATTGCCCAGTCACCCTAGCAATGAACTGTCCTGTCCATTTAAGCCCTGTAGGAGCTTTTTTGTTCTCTTCTCATGAAGTTCTCCATGGCCCTAGACTGAATTGCAACTAATATTCCTGGGGCTGTCACTCAGTGTCACATGAGCTGTGTGCCTCCAGCCACTCAGAGGTTACCAACAGATCCATTTCTGCAGGTGAGGAGGTGTTCTAGGTCCAGAGATGAGCAGATGGGGGTCTGGTACCTTCTGCTGAATCCCATTTCCAGTGGAACCTAGCTTGCCAGTAAAAATAACGTGTGCCCACACAGGCAGTGTGACATCAGCTACTGCATGTGACAGTGTGTGGTTTTGCGTGTGTGTGTGTGTGTGTGTGTTACACAAAAACCCAAGCAGTGCAACTAAATGGCTTGGACTTCAGGACCCTGCAGTCCTACACAAAGCAACTGCACAAGAAATAGGAATGCACAGTCCCAGCTCCAGGGGAGCAGAGCAGCTCACAGAGTCCATTTGCCAGCAAAGTCTGGTTCCAATTAGAGTGACACAAACCCACTGCAAGACAAGTGTCGGCGACACGACCCTCAGCCTCACCACTGCCTCTGCCAGGGTCCATCAGTGCAACATACCCAATGCTGACTTCTGTTTCCCTCTCTCCTGAAGGGCAAATGGTCAGATTCCTTCCTTGCCAGACCCTGCTCTCCAAACTCAAGCAAAACAAACCAGGCTTTGCCAGCCTCCAGTGTGCCAAATGCTGCAAACCCATGGCAGCAAGGCAGTGCCTGCCCTGCACATTACTGTGCAGCACAGGTGTGTGTTTGTATATGTATATATGTATATCTATATCTATATATACGTACACACACATATCTGCACTACATAACTGGCTATTTTGCATGTAGAGCTGCCTCCCTCAAAGTTAACTTGAAGCACTTTAACTCTCAGGCTTTCTAAGAGTGTGGCTGCCCCTCTGGCTCTGTCTAGCCTGGGAGGACACTAACAAAGGAGAAAGAAGAATGACAGATGCTCCCCATGCACGGAGGCAAATAGAGAGAGGATGAGGGGAGAACAGGAGCCTAAAGGGAAAGAAAATGAGTGTGCACACACACACACACACACATGTGCACACAAAGACAGGCAAGACAAAGGAGAGAGGGACAAGCAAAAGGAGCAGAGCTGGAGAAAACCACCCCCTGTGCTTGGCGGCGAGGGCAGTTTGCAGCAGCAGCAGCTCGTGCTGCTTGGTGAGATCCTTCCGGGATGTATCTGCATCGGTGAACCAGAATTCTGACACTGGTCCCTTTGATAAATATTTATCACGCCTGGCTCTCTATCACTTCAGTTTCCACCAGATTAACCTCGATTCTTCCAACAAAAAATGCCCTGATGTTCTGCCTGACACACGCGTGCCGCGCTGACCTTCCTTCTCCAGATTCCCCACGGCCCTTACTCCCGTTCAGCTAAGGGGAGGATTTGCTCTCATCAATCAGGAGCGCATTTCTCCCATGCCATGTAAATAATTTAGAGGCACAAGCATCCATGGCACTGCTTATGTGCAGCCCGAACCCGGTGCCAGGAATCTTGGGAAAAGGGCCCAATAATATTGTACCAGTCCAAAGTAATTAAAGTGCATCATTACATATAAATTTGTAATTAAACACTTTAACGTAATCATCCCGCACAGCACGATTCCTGATGAATTAATTAAAAGAACTCCAGAAATTAATGTTTTACTTGTCACCATTGTTGTGCTAGCTGTAGCCATCTCCCCGACTATTCCTGCAGCATGTTGTGAAGTAATTATATAATTACTGGGGAACGGGAAGGCCCAAAATCCCAACAGAGGAGAGACCTGAAACCAAGTGGAAATGGCAACTGCAAAAGGCAGAAGCAGGGGCAGTGTCCCCACCTTCAGCCCCAGCAGAGGGGAGGCTCCAAGAGGGGTAGGGTTTCCACCAGCTCTGCATCTCAGATGTGTTCTCCCCGGTGGAAATATCTTGCTTGCACCCATGTGTGTGCTCACCTAAGTGTGGCCCCTGCGCTCCCCTGGTGTCTGTTTGGTTTCCTTCACTCCATACAAATGCCCTTCACCCCCACATCCTGCCCTTGTTCTGCAGGAGCAAGGCAGTCACACCAACAAGTGCCCCTCTCCATATGTGTCCAACTCTTTCCTTGCCTCAGTTTCCCCCACTTTACACATCCTTCTCCTACAGATTGGGGTTTGCTGCATGAAGTGAGGGATCCTGGTAGCCCCACTCTTCATCCAGCCTTCCTTCCACCCAGACCCTCAAAAAATCCCTCATTTGTATCCCTCCTTCCAGCCAGACCTTCAAAAATCCCTCATTTGTATCCCACATTACACTGGGCTTCATTTTCCTTTCTCCACCTTTTGCCTCAGACACAGCTGGACAATTTGGTTTGTGGCCAGCCACATCCTTCCCAGCTCAACTCCACTGGAAGTGCCACCAGCAGCATGTGTGTCCTTTTCTAACAGGACTGAGCCCTAGGACAGAGAGTCATAGAATCATAGAATGTCAGGGGCTGGAAGTGATCTCCAAAGCTCATCTGATCCAGCCCCACTGCCAGAGCAGGATCACCTACAGCAGATCACACTGGAATGCATCCAGACGGTTCTTGAATATCTCCAGAGAGGGAGACTCCACAACCCCCCTGGGCAGCCTGTTCCAGTGCTCTGTCACCCTCACAGGGAAAAAATCCTCCTATGCCTCAACTTCCACCCATTGCCCCTTGTCCTGTCACTGGACATCACTGAGAAGAGGCTGGCTCCATCCTCCTGGCACTCAACCATTACATATTTATCAACACAAATGAGGTCACTCCTTAGTCTCCTCATCTCCAAGCTCCAAGCCCCCGCTCCCTCGGAGTCTCCTCAGAAGGAAGATGTTCAACTTCCTTAATCATCTTTGTGGCTCTGCACTGGACTCTCTCAAGCAGCTCCTGTCCTTCCTGAGCTGGGGAGGCCCAGAACTGGGCACAATACTCCCAATGACATGCCTCCTGCAGCAGTGAAGGGGTTAAGGCTGGACTCAAATTGAATCGTTGGATGCAGAGGGCATTGGTGCCCATCCAGCCATCCATCTGTGTGTGCATGCATACATCTACACACAGCGTGAGGCTTGCCAGTCAGAAACCACTTCTGGGGGCATGTGGTGTGATGCACACAAGGTCTCCCTGCAACACCCTGGCTGCTCCAACCTGCTGTAGCAAGGAGAATGTCTAGGGCTGTGTGTAGAGAACCAAAGGTGCATCCACCCTGAGGGAGCTGGGCACCCATCAGTATGTGTGCAGGGAAGGTGAATGTGGCCAAGTCCCAGCAGGACCCAGCTGAGGTGGCAAGTGGAACAGAGCCACATTCGGTGCCACTCAGCAGGGTGCCGTTGTTTTAGCAGGATCTCCAGCACTGTCCAGACGTGTGGCTTCACACCCTTCCTCGCTGGCAAAGCTGCTGACAGCTCCAGCCACGAGGATCATCAGATGGAGTCCATGCAAGAGGGAACCCCACGGTAAACCTTCCTCTTCTACCACAAAGTGGGTGGAGAGCAGAAAGGGTGTCAGGGTGCCCACAGTGTGTCCTGGCCAGCGTGATCCGTAACAGCATTGACTCACCCTAAAAAAGCTTAACCTGTGGCTGCAGCACTCAGTCTGTATTTAAAAGCTCCTAGCAAGGCAAAGGCTCTCCTCTTGCATATTTACCATGAATGATACTCCTAATACTGGTTCCTATAGCTGCTTGTGCCCCAAGAATTTCCCTCACTATTTGGGGCATCATCTCTGGTCTCACCTGGATGCACCACTGCTACCACATCATGACAAGTCTCTGCTTCCAGATGGTGCCTTGGTGTTATGGCAGTCAGTGGGTTTTCTTTCCATTATTTTTTACCCAGCCAAAACCCATGGACTGCAGCTTGGTTTTAGAGTGGCAAGGCCAGGGTGCTGGGTAGAGCAGGAAAGGCTTGGCAGAGATGACAGTGCCTTCTGGATGAAGCATGAGTCGGGGACCCAGCAACTCCCTCATTCGGGCAAAGGGACTCATGACTCTGTTTCCCCATCTAGAGATTATTCTTAACTGGGGCTGTATTAGTTAACATTTGTAGAGCTCTTTGAAAAGGAAAAGTGTTTGAGGCTTTAAATCCTGCCAGTGGGAACAGATCAACAAGATTTCTAACCCTTCTGAAAAAAATTAAAGCTTTTGCCAATTAAGCTGGCAAACGCATGGATGTGAATCTAAAAACCTCTTGAGCTCCAGACCAAGACTGAAACCTCCTGAGAGCAGCCTCTCCTGGCTGCTCCTCACACTTCTCCTGCTCACCCGTGTCAGTAATACATCAAGTAACCAAGCTATAAGCCTTTTCAGCACACACATCCTTGAAATGTAACTGCAGTGGAGCTGCTGCTCCAGACAGTTAAACAGGCACCATCCACGTGCAGATAGCATCTTCTCCTAGACTGCTTCAACTGGTATTGCAAAAATGTCAGAGTCAAGCATAATTTCCTTTCATCTTGCAATTAACCCTGAAATTTGTGTTGCAGCTTTGATGCCACAAGCTGTCGATGATCTCCACCCACATACTCACACCACCATATGAAATGCCTATGCCTGGGGGATGCCTGCTGCTGCTGCAGGGGTTAAGTCACCACTTCCCAGCCTGCTCTGGTAGCTCCTCTGCTGAAGATATGAGGCTGTTCTCTCCTGAACAACACCGGGATCTGAGTGCAAAATTCAAGGCAAGAAAAAGCAATTCGCACACCCCATGCATACACCCTCTGGGGGCAGATCCGCACCTTTGCAGGCTGAGCTGATAATCAGCAGCAGCACCAAGGTAAAGACTCTGGCAATAACCACGGCTTGGCAAAGGGGAAGGGCACATTCACCACTCCCACACTGGGAGAGGGACACAGGCTTCTCTGAAGTCAAACAAGCTGAAGGGAAACAATATGGAGCAGTAGCAAAGCAGCCCCATGCCACGATCATGAGTGGGGAAGCAAATCTCTAGATAAATGAATGTCCTCTTCCCAAGCTAACTCCCACCCTGAGATGCCCACACTGACTTTGATTCAGCCACATACAGCTCTTGGTGTTCACCCGCAGCAAACAAAGACACTGGACCTGCCTGGTGCATCTCTGCCTGCTTGGGATCCAGCCCTGCCCTGGTCCCTTGGAGTCTGCAGAGATGTGCAGCAGGAACACTGCTCTGCAGGACCTGGCAAAGGCTTTTCACTCACCTGTGCAGTGTACTTGTCTCCAGCATGTGGATGAAGGTGCTAGAGGTAAAAGGAAGGATGAAACCCATGTGTGTTCCAGTACAGAAAGCACAGGAGGAAAACTGACATGCTCACCCCTTGGCTAGGCACAGGCAGGAGAAGATGCCCACATTACTGCATGAACTGTGAAAGCAAAGAACCACTACCCACCTTCCTGTGCCCGCTGCAGCAGCATGGGTGGATGAATATCAGAGGCAGGTGTGTCACAATGCACATGTCCAAGCAGAGGGGCCTGAAGTGAAGTCAAGGGGCACTCGAGAACAGTTCCTGGTGAAGCCATTTATCCCATGGGCTCTTTGGGGCACACTCATCACTCCCTCCATGGAAAGAGAGGGCAAAACACCCATCAGAACCCAGCCCAGGGTAGCACTGGATAAACGGAAGTTCGGAGACCAGTTTAAAGCTCTGCTCTCCTAACTGACCCATGCAACCTGAAATGAGCCACTTCAGGTCTCCGTGGGGGTGGGAATAACCCTGGCACTGCTGCCCTCTGTGCAGCTGAGCCAGGGCTGGAGTGCAGCGTGATGGGGCTGCCCTGTCCCCCCTCCATGCTAACACCAGGAAGGGTCCAGCTCACGGAGCCAAGGGCCCCTTCTTCACCCTTCCCTGGTCCCCAGTGGAACAATTTACCTTTCGGAGCAAGTCCAAGATATTAATTAAGATAAATCTACCTCAATTTTGAGATTCTCTTATCATGTAATTTATCAAAATTATGTTAATTATTTCTGTAGGGCAGCAAAATTATTACCTCTTCCGTGTCTGATTTGTATTAATATTCATAATTTAATAATTCAGCATCCAAGCCATCTGGTTTGGGGAGCCGTGCTCCTTCCCCTCCCTCCACCAGAGCCAAAAGCTCTCCCCACCTCCCCACTCCTGCACCCGTCCAGGCAGTCCCCAACGCCTCCCAACTAAAAGGTGCCACCAGCTCCTGTCAGCATCAGCAGCAACGTTCCCTCTGGTCCCGGCGAGGCTGCCGCGGTAGGGTCCTGATCCCCCCGGGGAAGGGGAACAGCCCTTCCGCTGCACCGGGCTGAGCCTCTGTCACCGGCGCTGTCTCAGCCCGGCAGGTGAGCGCAGCTGAATTGACATTTTCCACACTTTGTGATTTTTACACTGTAATTTGACATAATTAATGCCTACATTACTGCTGATAATTTAGCTAGTTAATTAAACTCGGAGGAGATAATTAAGGAGAGGCTACTGCTTGGACTGCTAATTGTTTTTGTCATTATTTTAGGGGCCCGACAGCTGCCGGCTGAGTCATCCTCCCCATCAGCTGATGGCCGCACGTGACCGCGGTGCCATGGGCACCGGGCTCCGGGGTGCCCGGCAGCCTCTACCCACCGCCGCCTGGAGCAGCGCCAGCGCCGCAGCGCACAGATGGCGAGCGGGGGGCTCCGCCAACACATGGCCGCAGCGCTCCGAGGGCAAGCCCCCCCCCCCCCCCCCCCCCCCCCCCCCCCC
>WBNM01046096.1:30405-71310 GCA_013399055.1 Ramphastos sulfuratus
AGCTGGGCACGGCCAGAGAGGTGGGGAAAGGGCAGGAGGAGTTTACCCAGGAAGAGGGCTGGAGCACCTCTGCAACCAGGAGAGACTGAGGGAGTTGGGGCGGTTCAGTCTACAGAGGAGAAGGCTCCCAAGTGAGCTCAGTGTGGCCGTGCAGTATCTTAAGAGGGACTACGAGAAAGCTGGAAGAGTGTGTCCAGCAGATCGAGGAAGGTTCTTCTCCCCCTCTACTCTGCCCTGGTGAGACCCCATCTTGAGTACTGCCTTCAGTTTTGGGCTCCCCAGTTTAAAGGGCACAGGGATCTGCTGGAGAGGGTCCAGCAGAGGGCTATGAGGATGATGAGGGCACTGGAGCACTGCCTGGTGAGGAGAGGCTGAGGGACTTGGGGCTGCTTAGTCTGGAGAAGAGAAGACTGAGAGGTGATTTAATCACTGTTTATAAATATCTGAGGGCTGGTGGTCAGAAGAGGGGGGACAGGCTCTGCTCGCTTGCTCCCTGGGATAGGACAAGGAGCAATGGATGGAAGCTGCAGCACAGGAGGTTCCAGCTCAACACAAGGGGGAACTTCTTTACTGGAAGGGTTCCAGAGCACTGGCACAGGCTGCCCAGAGAGGTTGTGGAGTCTCCTTCTCTGGATCCTTTCAAGGCCTGTCTGGATGTGTTCCTGTGTGACCTGAGCTGGATTGTCTGGTCCTGCTCTGGCAGGGGAGTTGGACTGGATGATCTCTTTGGGTCCCTTCCAACCCCTGACATCCTGTGAGCCTGTGATCCTGGGGAAGGATTTTTTAGGCTGTCAGGTAGTGACAGGACTGGGGGGAACAAAACAAAGCTAGAAATGGATAGATTCAGACTGGATGTTAGGAAGAAGCTCTTCACCATCAGGGTGGTGAGACCCTGGAACAGGTTGCCCAAGGTAGCGGTGAAAGCCTCATCCCTGGAGGTATTTAAGGTCAGGCTGGATGAGGCTCTGGACAGCCTGATCTAGTGTGAGATGTCTCTGCCCATGGCAGGGGGGTTGGAACTGCATGATCCTTGTGGTCCTTTCCAACCCTGATTCTATGATTAACTGAGTAGTGGGTAGGAACATGGCACTGAGCATGCAAGGGAGGGCAGATAGTGAGGATGCTCAGGTTGTTGATCCGTGGGATAATAGAATCATAGAATGGTGGGGTTTGGAAGGGACCTCTGCTGATCATCAAGTCCCACCCCCCTGCCAAAGCAGGATCACCTAGGGCAGGCCACTCAGGAATGTGTCCATGAAACACCCCAGGCACTGTCAGCTCATGCTGCAAAGGGCATGTCAGCATGCTTTGGGCATCACGTGGAGACATGGGCAGTGTTACCCAGCCAGCTGGAGAGCAGAGTCAAGACCCTGCAATTCCCTGCAGAGCAGTGCCAAGTGCTCTCCCTGGCTTTGGGGAAAGCCCATCTGCCTGCAGGGATAGGGGGGGGAAGGAGGGCAGCAGGAGGTCTTTTGACCCCATGCAGGTGGCTTGCCTCTTAACCCTGTAATACTCACCCCAGCCCTGGCTGTCCTGTGCTATGCTGCTGCAGCACATGCCTGCTCCTTCTTGGGTGCTCTGGCTTCATCTTTAACTGTGGATAAATCCAAACACTTACTGAAAGCAACATCAGATGGGGAATGGACTCATCTGGTCCCTAAGAGAGAAGTGCATTGTTGAAGCCAAGTCCCTGCTCCCTGCCATCTTTCTCATCTTGCAGAACCCTCTGCCAGTCTCATCAGTGCAGTCCCACACCATCTACCCTAAGCTGTCATCCACTGCAAGACTTCAACCAAAGCTCAGCTCCTTGAAGCACCTGACACTGGCACCAAGTTAAAAATGTGCCTATTTCACGTCCATGCCAGCCTGCTTGTTCCTCCATCCTTCCCTGTAAAGACCTAAAGTCAAGGTGGGAGCTGAGCAGCAGATTTCCTGTGGCCAGTCAAGAGCTGCAGGAGCACAGCACAAACTATCTATTCCCCCTTTCTCCCTGCAGCCTAGTTTGAGGGGGGCAGCTTGAGGCAGAGCCATGCCTGGAGAAGCTTTATCTGGCCCTCCTGATGCGCAAAGGTCCCACAGCCTCAGCCAGCCCACCCAGAAGCACCACTCCACAACCCCTGAGGGCCAGCATCCCTCTCTGTCATGGATAGCCCTGCCAGGCTGTTTGCTGCTGGAGATTTCTTTCCACCCTCTGCTTCCTGGCGAGCTCAGTGCTCCAAGCTGGAGACTGGCTTGACAACTCAATCCAGAGATTAGGATGGAGACTGGTCACTTCCCAGTTCTGGTGGGCATCATTCAAATAATTTGATTAATCATCTTAGCCCCACTCAGCACAGTTGGCATCCTCCAGAATCAAAGCCTCTCCTGAAATGCTGTGTCAAAAAAAAAAAACAAACCATAAAGCTGCTGTAGAAGTTCAACCAAGCATGGACCAAAGCAGAAGCCAGCACTCCAGAAGCTGTGCACTGGGTTGGCTAAATACTCCCTCTAAATATCTCTGCAGCTAGCAGTCAGAGACATATGAGATGTGTAACAAATTGCACAGGGACTGCTTTCCTTCTCTCACTGTTGTGTTGGTTGGTTGGTTTGTTTGTTTTTTTTCCCCTCCTGCATTTCTACTTATCACAAAGAAAAAAACAAAAAAAACAATGTGCCAAAAAGGTTTTATATTTGCACTTGGAACAACAACGTTTGGACAGCCCCAAGGATAGCAATTGCAGTAATCATGAAAAAGTAATACTTTGCACTTCTGTAGTCCCTTTCATCTGAGCATCTCAACAGTGCTTTGCAAACCTTGGCCCTGATCCTGCGGGAGCCTGTGCTCGTGGATCATCCTAGAGAGGAATTTATTCCACTGGGTTCAGCAAATCCGGAGCGCGAGGCCCTGCAGGGTTCTGGAGTCGTTCACCTCCGCGCTCACCGAGTCAGCTGCTCCATCAGCACTCGCAAGGGCATCCTGAGGTACATGTTGATATTGGAGTCTGAGCTCCTGGAGTCAGGGGGTTGTGTTTTCATTTTTCAGATCTCTCTAGTTTGGCATCTTGGTGCAATCCTGTTGTGGTTTAACCCCCAGCCAGCAGCTCATCCCCGTACAGCCACTCACTTGCTGCCCCCACAGCGGGATGGGGGGAGAGAAACAGAAGAGTGAGAGAGAAAACTCACGGGTTGGGATAAAGGCAGTTTAATTGGTAAAACAAAAGCTGCATACACAAGCAAAGCCAAAGAAGGAATTCACACAGCACTTGCCATCAGCAGGCAGGTGTTCAGCCATCCCCAGGAGAGCAGGGCTCCATCACACAGTGCTTACTCGGGAACACAAATGCCATCACTCCAAATGCCCCCTCCTTTCTTATTCTTCCCCCAGCTTTATATATTGAGCATGATGTCACAGGCTAGGGGATATCCCTCTGCTCAGCTGGAGTCACCTCTCCCACCTGTGTCCCCTCCCAGCTTCTTGTGCACCCCCAGCCCACTCGCTGGTGGGAGGGGTTGAGGAGCAGAAAAGGCCTTGACTGTGTGTAAGCACTGCTCAGCAGCAGCTAAAACATCTCTGTGTTATCAACAGTTTCAAGTACAAACACAAACCACAGCCCTATACAAGCTACTGAGGAGAAAACTAATTGTATCCTAGCCAAAACCAACACAAAACCTTACAACAGGAACCCTAAAAGCCCATAAAGCAAAGGAAAATGAGACAAACCAAAGGTACTCCCTCTTCCAGTGTGGTGCTTTTTCTCAGGCTCATCTCTCTTTGGACTCATGCTTCAGGATTTCTGTATTTATTTTCACCAGAAGAGAGCGATTCCTGCACTCCAATACTCATAAAAGAATAAAACCATCTGATCTCAAACTGCTTAGGAAAAACTATGGCAGGGAGAGCAATCTGCCAAAATCTGCAGCAGCAAGAAGAGTAAACCTCAAATGTCCTTGTTCCCCATTCCTCCCCCTGCCAGAAAGACAACCACAGTCCAAGCAGTTGAAAGTTTGGATGGATTTCCTGCTGTTGTTGTTATCTTACTTAAAATTAAGAAAGTTTTCTTTCTTGCTGTATCAAACATCCCAAAGCCCCACCAGAGATGTGAGGCCAAGACCCCCCCATGGCAGCATCCTTCCTTCACCCACCGATACCCCAGTGCCAAAAAGCAGCCCATGTTCAAGACAAAGTTGAAGCCACAGCCCCCTTGAATGGCTCCTGAGGGTCCTCCCTCCTCAGATGGCCTCAGCCCTTGGGCTTGAGACCTTAACGTCTCTGAGGAGGATGTGTCAATAGTAACTGTCCTGCCACAATGAGACAATGGGAGGCAATAAGCATCCCCCTCCATTTGAGCCTACTGCTACACGAGCAGTTTCCTTTAAGCATGAGGAGGTGGCCCCCTGCTCTGCACACCCCAATCAAGTTCATCATGGGTATAGGGACAACAGTGACTTTGCAAAGAGCCCAGGGCTAGCCACTGGCTGTACATGACTGGCACAGCTCAGCTGCCTTGCAGAGGCACCCTGGCATCACCTAGCGCTTCACCAGGCAACTTGAAGGGGTTGACAGCAACCCTGAGAAGAGTGTCCTAAGGTGACCAGCTACTAACCAGGGCTGATGGCCCTTCTAGGCTGTTTCTTTGCTCCTGCGGGGGGGACTTCCAGCAAACCATATGGCCTCCTTCTGTGTGAGGAAGGACACATTTGACACACTTGGGAGTTCTATGTCTGAGCCATGCGGCAGCCTACGGGGAAAATCCAGCAGAATTTCAAACCATCCTTTAACCTTTCTTACCTCTGTGCTAGCTCCCAGTGAAATGAATCTCTCATATCTGCCCAGTCCAGCATCTTCCTCCCAACAGAGACAGCCTCAGCCTTGCCTTCCATGACCCTCTTTTCCTCCAACACACTCATGCAGGCACAAGCATGCGGGAAGAGTGCCCTTTAGCACTGGAGGGGAGCAAGACGCAAAGGAAGAGCATCAGGTGGAACCAGAGATAGCAAAAGCAGAGGCATATCAGACGTCTCCAGGCAAGATAACACGATAAATAATCAATCAATCCCTACAAAAATCCTTAAGTGCTTGATGTATCCTCCTGCAAATTGAATCACTTCTCCTACCAGGAAGTTCTCTCTTGTAAATAAATGAGAGGAGAAATGGCCCATATTGAAAAATAATGTTGTTAAAACCACTGATTAAGTTTTACACAAGCATATGAGAGCAAACTAAAAGGTTTTAGCTTTTTAATTTAAGAAATGAGGAATATGATATAATTTCAATTTGTGATGAGATAAGATGTTCTCGATATTGTGGCTTCAATTGGATTATATCCTAATGTACTTTTATAAAGTGTCAGGCTAGCTGCAGATTAAGGTATGTGTGTAATATTCTTTATTAACAATTTAATGGACTTGCTTTCACTCTATCCATCTTAATCAGTGTTTCCAGTCCACCTGGGAGATCTAGTTAGTGCAGAACCTGAAACTCCAACCTGATGAAAGAGGGAACTCAGTGATCCGTCAGTGTCAAAAACAAGAGGGAAGCACTGATAAAAGGCTGTCGAGGATCATCTTTAACCTCCTGTCATCAGCACCACTCCAAAAAGCTCTCAACAACTGCTCCTGGAGTCACTCAATAAGACATATGCCCTCCTCAGATCTGCATCCTTCCCCTGCCAGAATA
Source organism: Ramphastos sulfuratus (assembly GCA_013399055.1). NCBI lineage: Eukaryota > Metazoa > Chordata > Aves > Piciformes > Ramphastidae > Ramphastos > Ramphastos sulfuratus. The sequence goes on from WBNM01046096.1 coordinate 36,062, forward strand.
TTAAAGGGGCTTTTTGGCAACGGGCAGAACTTCCAGGATCACAAACCGCAGTTGCCTGATCTCGAGGGACTTGCTCCTATAATCCTATTTTACAGTCAAACGCCAGCGCAAGAGCAGCCTGGTTGTGTGGACTCTCCAGTGCTCGTCCATAGTCTCTGCTCTGGTGCTCAGACACTTCCATCTCATTTCCCTCTGAAATTTATTCATGACTAGTTTGTATCTGCATGTTCTGGTATCAGCACTGGCCTTTAGTTTAACTAGCTCCTCTCCCTCCCTTGTGTTTATCTGCCTGCGCAATCACATCTCTCAGCCTTCATTTTGTTAGGCTAAATAAGCTGTGCCTGTTTAGTTGCCTTTCATGAAGGGGCTTTCCAACACCTTCCCCACTCTAATGGCCCATCTCCACACCTCTGCCAGTTTTCTGGACCGCACAGGGCAGGCAAAGTCCCACAGTCCTTCCAGTGCAAAAGGCTTTCCTTCTCTCCTGGAAATGCCATCTCTCCAGGTAGCTCCAAGCACCCTTTTATTGAAGCAGCCGCTCCCAGCAGCTGGCTCCTGCTCTCCAAGCAGCCACCCCTCCCACCTTTAGACACCCCAGGAGGGGTAAGTCCTCCACCCTAACCAAGGCCTTTCACACTGCAGATGTTGGTGAGAAATTGCTATTTCACACACATGCCAACCTACCACAGGGTGCCCGGGCTGACTCGTGGTGCACTGCATGAGATCTCACCGTGAGCCGGTGCCCACCTCCCCCTTCCCCACGCTCAGACTGCAGTGTGCATGCACAAACAGCACCTTGGTGCACCAAACCAGGAGCAGCAGTCGTGTAAATAATGGCCAATCAGGGGGAAAAAAAACCCTGTGCCTACATCTCATCTCCTTTAATTCCCTTGCAATCCGATGATTCTGCAAGGGTGGGTCGGTCATAGCTGCAGGTACTCCCGGACGGGGGAGGAGCACAAAAATGAAGTTGTTTGCGGCTTTTGATTCCATCCCTGGAATTATTTACAGCTGCAGGCAATATTAAACTATGTAGAGCAAGTGTCCTCATTTACATGCTAATTCATTTATACCCTCTGGATTGATTTCTCCAATTCATTTTCAGCCCACTAACTCTTCTGATATGAATTATATTATCACCTCCAGAACGGCAGCAGGGAAATGTGACGAAGCCACCCCAGCTCTTCTGATCTCTAATTGCCCTCGCTGCTCAGAGCTGGCGTGGCCAGCTGCAGCTTTGCCTCCCAGCTACCAGCACCCAGCTCCCTTCCCTCTCCTGGAGGCAAAAAACCAGTGGTGCAACTCAGAGCGCCAATCATCCCACCTCCATTGCTTTGTCCTGTTCTAGGGGAAGACCCAAGCAAGTGGACCTTGGGCTTGCTGTCATTGGAAATCATTCTCTCTTTCTGCCCAGGGAGAGGAATCACCTCATTTCACAGAGCAAAAGCAAAGCCCATCTGTGTTCTGCAGCGGGAAGTCCTGGAGTTGTAAGGAAATTGAATTAATCCTTGACTTCCCAAGGGCCTTCTGAGGCTTCTCTGCTTTTCACAGCAGCCTCACATCATACTTGGCAGACACAACACATGCCCAGTTCTCCCTGCCTTCGGAATGAGCTAGTCACCAGTGGGGAGGACGCAGAGCCCAGGGGATGGATAAGAGTGGGGCTGTCTATGCATAGGTGGCAGCAGCTGGAAGCAGTAGGGCTTTTCTCCGGTCACTGTCACCGATGGGTGAATGAGGTTTAGGTATACTTTTCCAGGAGGCATATCCAAATGCATTGGTTGCCTCCCTGGAAGGCCTGGTTGAGGTCTGCCATGGTAGCAGTGGAGAAAGGAACCATCTTCTTGCACTGACCCTACCTAAGTAGAAGATGCTAGCGGGACACAAAGGACCTGAGAGAAGCCGCTAGCAGATGGAGGAAGGCACAAGCGATGGCACAGAGTGCGGTGCAGGGCTGCTCACCTCCCCATCTCCTTTCAAACAGCTGTGACGTTGTGCAGAAGGCTGAACCTCAGATTCCATAATAGGGTGGATTTCATCAGCCAAGGATCTTGTTGACTAGCCCTGACACCATGTTTAGTTCTGGACCAAATACACAGGCCAGATTTTGCTCAGAAAGTCCATTAAAACCCTACCCCTCTGCAGAAGAGACCTTTCACTGCTATTCCTCAGGATGTTTCAGCATTTACTTCTATTAATTTTTACAACCATTGACAAAATAAAGAGATATTAGACTTAATATAACTGTGTTCTGGGATTGTTTGTCCCTCGATGTGTGCCATGAGTTGATGCCCCTTTGTCAGAGGACATCTTCTGCTCTCACATACCACTTTTCAACATGAACCTCATCACTGGTAAGGAGTGAATTCCAAGTAAGGGACTGGGATATTCTCACTCTGCAGAGCACCTGCACATCCTGCCACCCTGCAGCCACATTTGGATGCAGCAGTTGCCTAGCAGGGGAAAATCCACGTCCTTGAGCTTGAGTGAGTTTGGGCAGGACACCTTTGTGTGTATATCTTCCAGAGACTGTGTCAATGCTTCACAGGCACTGGTTAATCAAGGGGCAAACCCAACTTCAGTACCTGTGTGAGTCAACAGCTGAGGAACTCATCTAGAAGGTATCTGGACAAAATGCCCAAACCTGGACCACCATGCTTCATGCTGACCTGATCCTTCCCTCTCCCTTTGGCCCAAAGGGTCATTCAGCACAGAAATCCAACTTGTGGGACAGACACCATCACTTGGTACATACAGACACATCCAAAGTGGATAAACTCACGTAACACTTGGTATTTTAAAGACTTCCAGAAGCCCTTCCACAGCCTAACTCCTTCTTTGTTTTCATACCCAGCATCATATTTGAACACCATGCAGCTGGGAAGACATGCCAAAAGGTCCAGGACCATTGGAAGTTAGCTGGGGCCACTTCCCCTCAAAAATCCAGAGCAAAATGAAAGCTTCAGAGAAACTTAAGAACTTCTTTTCTGGCTGGCAGGGAAAGGGCAGTTCCTGATTTACACCATCTGAAACAATTAACTTGTGAAAGCAGGGAGGCTGTTCCCCTTGGCATCCAGTGTTTATTGTGCTCCAGACCATTTCAAACGAGCACTTGGAAAGCAGAGGGAGCCCTTCTGCCTCCTGAGCACTGGAGGAGAGAGAAAGTTGTCCTAAATGGAACAACAGTCTGTCCCTTCTTAATGCCACTTCAAAGCTCCTCGGACAGGAAAATTGATAATTGCGTCAAGTGCAGTTTCTCTAAACTTCCTCATTTAGTGCTGGAAACTGGGCTATTGAATTCATATAGTTCTTTGATCAAGACCAGTTAATTAAGTTATTCCCCTGATATGACTCTTATCACTTTAGTGCCAGACCTACATCACACTTAGGCACTTCACACACTGGCTTTGATATGCATCACATAAGCTTCCCAGACCATAATTGTTGGGTTCCCATAGATTTGCTGCTACCTTACCGGTTTCACCAATAGGATGGGCTCCAGGTCAGCTATTAGGTAAGAGACTGTGCAGCCCAGAAGGCTCCTGGACAAACTGTAACAAGGGAAGTTACATACGGAACTGGAGCTAGACCTGTGATTTCTTCCGGACCTTGTACTTTCCAGTTACAAACTGTCAGTGCCTTCCCAGCCTTCTGTTTGAAATAGATCCAGCAGTACCAATCAAAACTACACAGCCAAGTGTTTATTGCACCCTCATCAGCCAGACAATTGAACTTGATCTGTCCTTTTGCTGTTCTGTTGCAATGACATCACACTTAGGGTAAGAAGTGTGACTTCTGAAATGTGGCACAGCCCTCCCTGTGCTAAGGCACAGGCATCCCTGTTTAAGCATCCTTCCCCTCAGTTCTCCCATCCATTCCCCTCCCACACTCCCTAGATCACCTTCTGCCCTGGCCACCCCTCACAGAGGTTGTCCCATCACCTCTCCTTGTCACAGCAAATGGTTTCTCTACTCCATGCAGCTCTTGGGGATGTCTGCATTCTTTCCCACCCAACACCACCTGACCTTTCATCCTCACAGCCCTCCTCCAGCTGCGCTGTTTCTGACCAGCCATGGCTTTTGCAGCACATCCTCCTCCTCCTCCTCCTCCACACTTCTGCTTTCCACAGGAGAGTGACAAGCTCCAATTTAGGTCTCCACAGTTTTTCCTGGGCTTATCCCCTTAAATCGGATTAGCTAACGTCTTAATGCCAGTGACACCAGTCACAGCTCACCATCTGATCCTGCCTTTCAGGATTTGCTGCATCTCTGCACTTTCCATTGCTAAACTAGATCCTGTGATCTTTCCTCCCAGGTTCTCCAACTCCCATCACCAACACCCTGCCACCATGGCCTGCTAGTTATACTCATCATATCTAGATGCCCAGATCTCCTCTTCCTCTCCTCATTCAACACCTCCAGGGACTGAAATCTTACAACTTGCTGACAGCTTTTGAGCCTTCCATGTTCTGATGGCACTGCTGTACCACTCTCCACTACGCAGTGCTGAGCAGTTGCACCAGGAAGTGGTTTTCCTCCCAACTCCATCCCTTTGCCTAAAACCAGCTCAAAACCACCTTGAGGTCAAACCAAGCCCTTCAACAAACTGTCTGTCCTGACCATCTCTTTGTTCCTGACTTTTAGCTGCTGCCCTGCTCTCCAGATGGAGGTGACTGTGGAAAACTGCAGGGTGAGGACCACACTGCAGCTCCTGAGAAGGTTCTGTACTCAGCAACCACTCACAACCAAGGGAAGAGATGGTGTGAGCTGCAGCTTTAAGTCATGGCCTTTCCTTGATGGGATGTAATGGAGGAACCACTGAGAAGGAAAGGCAGGCAGCAATGGGCTCCCATCACACCTCTGGGTGCTCCCCAGCATCTCCACCATGGCTTGCTCTGGTCCCCAGCTCATGGCACGATGCCAAAAAAACCCCAAACTCACCTTCCTTTTACGGCCCAGGCTGTCCCTCTCTGCAACGTGTTCCCTTTGTGTCCCCCCTCCTAAAATAAAACCCCAGCCGAGAAAAATCACCAGCTGGAGTTTAATTTCAGACTCCAAGGCGTATCTGGAGCCAATTTGCAATGCGCTTACTCCGAAAATCGCCCTCCCCTGTGACGCTTGACAGCTCCAGACCACAGTCCCGCTCTCAGCTCCGAAGGAAAAATGTTTTAATTTGTCACAAACCAATTATAGCGTCTCATCTATCCCTGAATTACTCATCTTGGCTACCGTCTAGGACAAAGGGCCCCTCTGAGAGGAGATTAGACATGGATATTAACAAGAGAAAAAGTGTCCACTGTCTCACCTTGCTGGGGACGCGGCTTCCACCGAGACAGGAAAAGGAAACCCCTCCTGACTGACAGCCGGAGGGAGGGCTCCCATCCCACAGCAAATCCCTGGTTTCACGCGGAAGAATAGTCACGACCAGCTCGGCATTCAAACCATGCTCATGCATGGCAGATAACAGAGTCACGGCTGGCAGAGCTGCAGCGTGAATATCAATAACCTCCGCTCCCCTGCTTGCTGCTGCAGACACAGCAGCGCTGCGCCGGAGCCTGGGCGAAGATGCTGTCAGGGCGGCACACGGGGTGGGTGCTCAGGTGGGTGCTCAGGTGGGTGCAGCTGACTCGGCTGAGCTACCTGTGCCACCTGTCTAACACAGCCCCTTCTCCTCAAGGCCTGCACTAGGCTGGAATGCCCTCCCAAGGACTCCTACCAAAGAGGTGACCTTCAGCAAGCTTCTCCTACTCTAGCTGCTAGGCGTATTTGCTGTTCTAACGGGGTGCACCATAGAATCATAGAATGTCCGGGGCTGGAAGGGACCTTGAAAGATCATCTGGCCCAGCCCCTCCTGCCAGAGCAGGATCACCTAGAACAGATCACACTGGAATGCATCCAGACGGTTCTTGACTATCTCGAGAGGCAGACTCCACAACCTCCCTGGGCAGCCTGTTCCAGTGCTCTGTCCTGCTCACAGAGGAAAAAAATCCTTCTCAGGTTCACATGAAACTTCCTATGCCTCAGCTTCCACCCATTGCCCCTTGTCCTGTGTACTGAGAAGAGCCTGGCTCCATCCTCCTGGCACTCACCCCTTCCATATTTATAAACATGAATGAGGTCACCTCTCAGTCTCCTCCTCTCCAAGCTCCAAGCCCCAGCTCCCTCAGGCTCTCCTCGGAAGGAAGATGTTCAACATCTTTAATCATTTCTGTGGCTCTGTGCTGAGCTCCCTCAACCACCTCCTGTCCTTCTTGAGCTGGGGCAGAACTGGAGACAATACTCCAGAGAAGGCCTCACCAGGGCAGAGTAGAGGGGAAGGAGAACCTACCTTGACCTAACTACAGCCCTTCTACGTCCCAGAATGGCATTGGCCTTCCGGGCCACAAAAGCACACTGCTGGCTCATGGCCATCCTGCCATCCACCAGGACTCGCAAGTCCTTCTCCCCTTCACTGCTCTCCAGCAGGTCAGTCCCCAAACTATACTGATCCATGGGATTGTTCTTTCCCACCAACATCCCTTTGAGTTCTCACTTTGGACCAAACCCTGTTTCTCAAGCCCCATGTCCCTTCATATCACCACTTCTTCCTTTCCTTCTGAACCCTGCACTGGCCTCAGGCATTACCCTTCAACCCAACAGCCATGGACGAAGATGCCACCTTCCACACTGAGACACAGCCTCGAGGATGCTTTTTGTCTGTCCTGTCTCTTGAGCAGCTCAGGTATCGATTCATCCATCTTGAATTGTGTGGTGAACACTCAGAAGCAGCACCCAAAGCAAGAGTCACTTTGCATTTGCAGTCACAACCACAATGAGTCCCAGGCACTTAGCAGCAGGGACAAAAAGCTGCAGGCAGAACTGGCCTCAGTCAGCTGGATAGAGTGGATGGGTTGCTGCTCCGTCTCAAGTTGACTAGAGGCATCTGAGGGCAGCCACAAAACTCCCTTCCTCTCTGTGCCTACTACAGATCAGCTTCTCCCTTGGATGAAGTGGGAGACGATGAAAGCCAATTTCCCTTTGTGCTCATGGCAAATAATTTGGAGAATTCCCCTTGTTTACTCAGAACTGTTAATGATGCGTCAGAAATTACCTCCGAGATTGTAATTAAAGAAACGGCAGAAGAGAGAGACACACACACACACTGCCTCCTCACAGCTTCAGCTGCAAGTCTTGAAGTGCTGGAGCAGACAGCAGCCTCCCCATCACCCTAAGCCTGCAGAAGGACTCCCAAGAGCTTTCCGAGTGGCAGAGGCTCAGGGGTGCACAGCCCCCATCCCCTGTACAGTTCCTCATGCTTCTTATCAGCTACAAAGAAAGCAGCGGCAGCACTCCAGGTATCCAGGAGCTGGTAAGGCCATGAACCCGACTGGAAGCCATCAGGAAATGAGCAGGAAGCTCAGCCCCCTTAAAACCATTTTGGAAGTGCAGCAGCTGACCTAGAAGAGTAATTAAGCTCTCAGTCATCACTGAAATGCAGACACCCACATGCACATGCATCCTCTCAGTCAACCCCCTGCTTGCCTGACCTCGGGGCTTGGCGTCAGATGGGGCTGGAGCAGAGCACAAACAGCCCTTTCCCGTGGAGAAGGAGAGGAATTCCATTCCTTCTCAGTTACAGGAGGGTGTGTGAATTGCCCAATTACTCAGGAGTGACCACTATGGAGAAGGCAGCTCAGAGCTGGTTCCCCAACACCTCTCTCCCCACTCAGTCCCAAGGCCAAATCCTCCTGCTTTGCCTCCTAGAGCACTTCCACAGGGTGAGCAAAGCTGCTTGTGCCAGGAGAGCAAACAGGGGTCAGGCAGGGGAATCAGCTCAGCCAAAAGCAGCCAGCTGGAAAAAAGCCAAAGAGCCATTCCCTTTCTCCACCTTAGCCAGCAGCTTAGTTCATTTAGGGCTCATTTCAAGCCTTGGATTAGGAGAGTGGTGGAAATTTAAATCCTTTGAGTCCCAAATTCAAGGTAGAGAAAGGAGGAACAATCTGGCTTCTCCTCCTGTGCACAACCAGCAGCTGTCTGGGTGTGTAGGAGCTGTGGGGCTGTGGTGGGCTGTAAGGTACTGGTAGACCTTGGCCATGACTAGACAGCCCTCCATGAGCAAGAGACAAGAGTTTGGGTCTCTGGCCAGGATGCATTTGGATCACAACTCCACTCCACACATTTATCTGCTCATCTTTGGTGTGGAAATAATTGAGGTCAGTTTCTAAGTCAGCCCCAGGCCAGCCCATAGCCTCCTGTGCCTGGTGGTGTGGTGATGGAGGCTGGTGCCCTGTCTCCACTCCCATTCTCAATATTTCTCTATCTACAGATCACTTAAAACCTCTTAAACCCATAGAGCAATTGCAGGTGAGCTTCATAGCCCCTAGACCATAGTAACCCTCTCAAACACCAGCAGAGCCTTCCCTTCAAAACCTCTTCTTGGAGGCAGGTAAGCCTGTAGCTGGCAGGTGGAATGAGTGCCTGATTTCTGGCAACAGTTGGCTTTCTCATGAAAGCAAACCCTACAGCAGGTCAAACCATGCTCTCCTTGCCACTGCAAGGCCCCAGGCCCTGCTGTCTATGCACCTTGTGATCACCTTCCTGCATAGAGCCATCTCCTGCCTACCTTTAAGATGAACAAAAGGTTAAACTGCCTTTGTCTCCTGAAGAGAGGAGGATTCAAGGAGTTTGGAAGATGTTCCCCTCAAAGCCATAGAGACTAAACTTCTGTAGGTAGAGAATCTGAGCCTGAAAAGATGAGAACAGCCTGGGATAGTTGTAGGAGAGGGACCCACTCATTAGGAAGGGTACTTCTCTCCTTCAGAGTTGGTTTTGGCTCCCTCCCTTTCAGCTGGAGCTCACCCAGGCAGGTTTATTTCTGGGGGATTGTAGCCAATGCCCAGGTCTGGAATAGAGGCTATCTTCTGTTCCCCCATGTTTACACATAGCCTGAAGAGCTTCCTGACAAGCAGACTGGGATGGCAAGGCACAGTGCACCAGGCCCTGTGGTCAGCATGTCCCCCCCAAACCAACTCATCTTCCCTTCTGGCCAAGCAAAGGCCAGAGCATGGAGCAGAGTGTGGTGACAGCACTTCCATGAGTGTTTTACCTGACAAAACCACAATTCACCCATTCATCTCACCAATGCCAACTATGGCAAAGCAAGATCTGCCCCTGCACTGCTGGCTTGGTTCAGATCTCACAAGGCTTGGTGATGTGTGATGCTAAAGAAAGGAGGAAAATGCACTTACCTGAGACCCAGGGGAGTTTGATGAGTAAAAGAAATCACTGAGAAACCTCTTGGTAATGCTGCCTTCCCAGGACCTGCTGGTCTGTAGGCTCTAGGAAGCCCTCTCCATTACAGGTATGCCAAGCTCCTGCTACCACTCAGCTCCAGAGAGGGATCATCAGAGCAGCCCCCACCCAGTAACTCACACCCAAACTTACACTGGGACTCTGAAATCTGCTCCAGCAATTCTTTATTGGACAAAAGTGTATGCAGGTACAGGGTGCCCCACCACATGTACACACGTCGCACACTGTGGGCACCAGGAACCCCCTTGAGCACTTGGTACCTCAGAGAGCACGCCCCTGTGTTGCCCAGGGCACGCAGCCTGGGACAGAGAGTCCCACTGCCACCTCGTGGGTGAGGGACGCATCGCCTCTGCTATGCCACCGGGCACAGCGGGCAGCAAACCTCCTCTGGGCAAAATCCCAGGCCCTGCTGGAGACAAGACCCACAGAAGCCTCAAAGTATCTGGCTTGGAGGGAGGAGGGAAGTCAACATACAGCAGAGCTAGAAGCATCATGAATTGATCTGAGCTTTCCCTGCCTGTCTCCATCTCTGCTCCCCAGGCTGCCTAGGAAGAGAGGATGCCGCCTGGAAAGAGAGGATGCTGCCACACTGGGCAGGTGGCCTGGCTGCAGTCACTGGACTGAAGGATGAGCAGAAAGAGTCGCTGCCAACAGCCCAGGACCTGCTCATACTCTCCTGGTCTCATCAAGGGGAACCACAGCACCCCTTGAGGGCGCTGGCTTCCCAGGGACAGAGCCTCAGGACCTGAAAGCTCAGGTCCCATGCAGAAGATTCATGGGTGAGGTGAACCCATTTAAATTCCCATCTGCTCCCAGAGAGCATCAGGTTGTTAAAAGAAGACTTCTGTTCATTTTTCACCAGGATGGGCTTCACTGTGCAGTCAGAGAAAGAAGGAAGCTACAAATCTCCCCCACAGAGGGAATGAAGCAGTGGGCAACCTTTTATGGCTCTGAGAAATCAGCCTACAGCAACTCCCAAAAGGAGGTCTGCAAACAGACCACTAGTACTGAACCTGCTTTGGGTCCAGGACATCCCACCCCACAGACAGAGTGAGGGTCCTGCTCCCTGCCTGCCCCTACCTGTGGGGTATTGGTGTATTAAGGGCGAGCCCCTTAATTGCTGTTGCCTCACAACACCTCTCTTTCTGTGTCTCTGATCCTGGCCAAAGAGCCACAGCACAGACAGAGAGGGAGGAGGGAAGGAAGAAAGGTCCTTTTGCAGAGCAGTGTGGTTGTGCTGCAGCCCTGGCTGACACGGGTAGGGCACCATGGGTGACGTGCTCAGGACTGCAGCAACCCGAGCTGTGGGTGGGCAAATTGAGCTCTGCCCTCTTGAGCTGCCAGAGAGGCTGAAGCCAGCTCTGAGCTAGATCCAAAAAAGAGTCTTTGAAGTTCATCTTCTAGGAAAAGTATCCTTGGGCCCCACACTGGGGCCAGAGGTGATTCACACTGTCCTTTTGGTCCACAAACCTGCAGTCTCCATCCATCTCAGGAAGCTGAGAAGCCTCATTGTGGTACTGCAGGAATCCTGGAAAACAGTACTGAGGAAGGAACATACCTTTCATGGACCACTCTGGGCCACTGGGCAAAGGAACATCACTCCTGAGCTTTAAGTCTTATTTTTCTGCTTCCATATTTTGGACAAGCGGAATTTGTTTTTCTTCTTCTCCTGGCTCTCGAGAGATCCATCTGCAGCAGAAGGAACAGGCACAGAGCAGGTGAGACCCACAGCCTCAGTGCCACTCAGTGCTGCCCTGTAAGAGTAGAAAAGGCCCTTACCCAACTTCTGGATCATGTCTGCCAACATCTGATCCTCCTCTTGCTCTCTGTAACGGAACAGAATGCCATTAGAAAACTGCTGCATTTCATGACAAGGTGGTGGGTACTGAAAACCATGCAGACTGCTGCTAACCTCCCAGTCAGAAACGAGCAACCTCCACAGCACACCCTGAGAAGCTTCCAGGAAAAAAAAACACCCAGCTTGAGAAGTTCTAGACATTAGCAGATTGGATCTGTTTCCCTTGAAAGCAAAGCCCTGTGCGGGGATTTCCAGTGTCAGTCCAGCATTGCAGTGCAGAGGCCCCTCCCTGAGCTGGCCTCAATCCTCCCAGTTCACTGAGTTGTGAGACACCACCACACCCAAGCAGATGAATAAAGGTTGAAACAGCAGCAGCTTGGTGCTGCAGAGATGCTTGCTGACATGTGGACAAACACACTACTGTCTCCTTGGGCCTGGGCAAGGCCAGAGCCAAAATCATACAGAAACTACTAGGCTCCTGGAGCTGGAATCAGTGCCCTCAGGTCAAGAAATGGAGGCTGCTCTCAGAAACAGGAGGCACAAGTCCAGATACTTGACATGGCAGCCTTCCTTTCAACCTGGGGAGCATCCAACTCTTGGCTACAGATGTTCTTTCACTTGCTGCAGCAGACAAACACATTCCCAGCTTCATATTCCCAGAATTCCCCTGAAGCTCTTCTTCTGCCTCCATTTTTCCCATCTCCAGCTTCTCTCTCCCTTCCCCCTGCCTTCTACATTTTTAGAGCCCTTATCCTCAGAGCAGCATTATCTTGAAAGAGCACTGAACACGGCTGTGGTCCTGATCTCAGTGTCTAACAGCTGCCAAGGAAGCAATGGCAGCAGCATTTAGGACAAGATGGTTGGTGACAGGTCACCACCCACCTCTTATGGAGCAGAAGTCTGGATTACAGCCATTCATCCACCCCTACAGCTTGGGCAGCAGAGGAAGTACAGTGGAAATCATCCCTGGTCTCGGCTCATCTCCTGCCATCTGAGGGCCCTCACCTGAGCCTGTCCTCATCCAGGCACTCCACGATGCTGTTGCGATCATTGACCGTGTTCAGGTACGACTCCAGCAGCTCCTTCTCTCGCTCCTTCTCCCTGGATGTCTTCAGTTCCTCTGCACAAGACAAAGGAAACCCATGTCACAGCTATAGGGGAGCATCTCCCCATTGTCTCCACCCTGCTGCAGCAAGTTCTTCTCACAGGCCCTGGTTTTATTATCCTCATGCTCAGGGGCACACTTCACAACCCTCCAGAAGGTGCAGGTGGGTGTGGTGTCACAGGGAGTCTGCACCTGAGAGCTCCACAGCACAGCGAGGAGATACCCCACAGTGAAACTGAATCCCTGGCAGCATCATTCAGATCTGAAGGACATTCCAGGTCTGTCATGCAGAGAAGAGGGCTCCACGCAGCCAGAGGCCAGCAGGACTCTTTGTGCAGCTGGTCCTTACCTGGCTTGCTCATGAGGTCTCGCAGCTCCGTCTCAATGTTCCACTGCTGCTCCTCCAGCTTCTGCTGTTTCATTCTGGAAGTGACCACAGAAGTGACAAATTACTGCCCCTCCATGTCTCAGGGCTGGACCCTTCCCAGATCATGCTCAAGCCTCATCTCTGCCGTGTCCACCACCTGGGTAGGGCTGGTGAGTTGGGAAATCTTCCTCCATCATGTTTGTAAGGTTTCCCTCCCCACAAATTCACCACAGACTCTGGGTGCTCATCAGTGCTCAAAGGACCATCAGCTAATACCTCAGGAAGTTCTCCCAGAAGGTCCTCCAGCCTTTCCTCATCCCATCAGTTAACAGGTTACTTTTTTTTGGCTGACACTCTCCTCTCCTTCCTTGCTTATTGCTCACAGGTGAAGTGCACAAGCAGAGGAGTGAATTTCTGGTTGTACTTACTTGTACATCAGCTCTGATTCCTGTCTGAGCAGCAGCTGCTTCTCATGGATCAGCTTGAACCAATCCACCATGAGGGCATCCTCAGACTCATCTGCAAAGGAGACAAAAAGCAAGACTCCTTCAGAAGCTGCACCAGTTCAGACTCCCTGGCTCAAATGCACAATGACTAAGACCACTTATATGAGCCACAGGCAACCTCAAGTGGGAACAGCTCATTGTTGGTACTCCTGGGCACAAGGGAAAGATCACCCCCTGCAGATTCACAGAAGCTGCTCACAGTTACTGTGCCACAGGGCACTCAGCTCATCTTCCACGTGGCTGGCTCAGCGCTGCCATTCCAAAAGAACCCACTAAGCCCTGCAAAACCAGAGCCAGCCTTGACAGCCAGTCTGGCTTAGGATCCAAAAGGCAGATCAATAGCAGCCTGCCCCTCCCCAAACTCCCTGATTCTCAGCCAAATAAACACAAAGCCTTGCCCAAACAATTGGTTTGGGAGCAGCCAGAGTGGGTTCAAATTTCCCAGGGCTTTATCTTGATACAGCAGGTACCTTTGGCAACCTGGCATCTCATGCGTAGTGTGAGCTCTCAGAAATGGAGTCAAGAATGCCCAGGGGTAGATGTGAGCCTCACACCTCCCCAGTGTAAGAGAGCTGACCCTCAGTCTCCTTTACCTCCCTCACAGCCACGCAGCTGCTTCTCCAGATCCACTCCTTTCAATTCCAGCTCATCCAACTGCTTCTCAATATTGCGCACCTTCTCCTGAATCTTCTCCTCGGGGAGGTAGTCTGGGTGCAGCTGGGAAAAGAAATGTAGGACCACATAGAGCTCAGGGCCCTCAGACTGCCTGCTGAGGTCACAGCCCCAGGAGATAGGAGATGACACAAGCAGCCCCACTGCAGAGCTGTGTCCTGGAAGGGCCAAGTCAGCAGAAACGCAGAGCTGGCTCCTCACAACAGCAGTGGCCACTGCAACCTCACAGCACTGCCATACATCCACTGTGAGTGACAACACACAGGACATTTGGCAATCCACAGCCATTCCTCCTCCCTTGCTGGGAGATGCAACGTCCACCAGAATTTTGTTTGGCTCTGCCTTATGCCAGCTTCTATTGTGCCCTGCATGAGAGTTACACAGCAGTCTCTCCACCTCGTCTCTGCCCCAGAGCTTTCCACCCTTCCCCTGGGAATTCAAATAAAGCCTCCCAATAAAACAATTTGGGACATATCTGGGTAAGCATTCCAGCAGAATAGCCAACAACTACAGCCTGTTCCACTCACACCTGGTTTTCAGCCATACCTTCGTTGGGGACACTGCCTCAGACCTCTGGATGCTTTTTGGAACAGAAGGTGTAACTAGAAGAGAGAAAAAACAAACAAAAACTCAACACAAGAAGAGTTAAAAATTACAGCAGGACAGTGCCTACACCAGCAGAGAGCACAACAGGTCCTCACCACCCAATACACAGCACTGAGTGCCTAAGGTGAGAGCTGTGTCCCCAGGAACACCAGAGCACTGGCACAGGCTGCCCAGAGAGGTAGCGGAGTCTCCTTCTCTGGAGACTTTCAAGGCCTGTCTGGATGCATTCCTGTGTGCCCTGAGCTAGATTGTCTGGTCCTGCTCTGGCAGGGGGGTTGGACGGGATGATCTCTTTGAGTCCCTTCTAACCCCTGACATCCTGTGAGTCTGTGAAACAGCACAGCCTGATTTAATCCTTGTGGTTGGACACTCAGACACCCTCCAGTCACAGGGTGCTGCTTTCATCCCCAGGACATACCTAACTCAGGTGTGACTTGGGACCTTGCACTTGAGAATATTGACTCCCATGTTCATTCATTACCTTGCTGAAAATCAAAGATATTTATTGTAGCAAAACCCACTTTTTACTAAGCTTGCAGAGGACAGAACAGAAATATTGGGTTACTGTTGCAGGAAACACCAAGATGTACTTGAAAATGCCCCTCCAGTGCTCTTGTACAAAGTAGTATCAGTAAATACTGATGAAACAAAGATGGTCTAGGGGACCTTAGCACAGGTGTGGGAAACTAAGGTTTAGTTTCTTTCACAAAACACTTTCTAGGTGAGAAGTCCCTTGGGCCCCACTACAAAGCATTATTTAGGCCCTGGACACCTATTAAAATCAATCCTTAAGCAATGTATATTTGTTCCACTGTGCCTCAGCTTCCTCTGCCCAACTGTGCTGCAAGGATAACTACAGGAGAGTGTGAGGTATTTGGATACCCGAGGGGCTGGGCTGGATAATTACCACAGAGAGAGAACAGAGGTGTACGTGGATGATGTGATAAGGAAGGAAAACTCCAGTATCAAAAGAGCATAGCTGCAAGACAGGCAGCAGCACTGAAGGCTCAGCACACACAAGGAGAAAGACAGGAGAGACAGACTTGGGGAACCTCGTGAGAGTCACTGATGCTGACTAGAGGAAGAGTTCAAGGACAGCTTTCTAGCTGCCCAGCCCTCCCTCTGTTGTGTTTGCTAGGAAGAGTGCAAAAGGAGAAGATGCTGGATGTGGCACTATGTTGTCCCAGCACTGCTGGCCTCTATCAGGGAAGGCTTCCCTCTGGATGCTGCTCGTTTGCTGCCCTGCACACCTCCTGCAACTCACACCTCTCTTAAAGGTTCTTCTGAGAGAGACCTGGCCTGCCATGAGCAGTCTGCTGCTGCTACCAGAACAACACCTCCCTCTCCCCACTCAGCCCTGCATCTCCAGGCTCTGACTGACCTCAGCAGCACCTCTAACCAAGGCAGGAAGCTGCATCACTTGATCATGAGAAGACTGAGGTCACTGGAAGGGAACAGCTTGTAAAATGACACTCTCCTGACCAGCTCAGGGTCTGATCTCTCTGATATCCCCAACTTGAGTCTTCACAGATACAGAATAGGTTGGCTGCTTGCCAGCAAACTGGAAGTAGGACAAGTTGGCAAGAAAACCCTGGAGCCTCTTTTCTCAACAGAAAACACTACTTACACCAAAGGACACAAATAAAATGCTCACGGGACACACACAGGGTTAAGGGCAGGATGGGGAGCTGCCTGCTCACAGTCTCTGAGTCCTGAGGTAAAGACCAATACAGGGGAGCTGTCCTTAAGCCACAGGTTGCCAAGTGACAGCACCAAGAGGACAGCCTTTCAGATGACAGACTTATAGACACATGAAAAATGGGGAGAGACTGCTAAAAATGTTTCCCATGGTGGGCACTCCCCAACAGCAATCATTAAATTTAGAAAAGACAGATATAAACTCATCCTCCCTTATCTTTACAGCTCTCTTCATGGGAAAGATGCATTGCTGCACCTTCTGACTGAGGAAAAAGGAAATGAAAACTTTTGGAAAAATGATGGCAATGGAGATATGCTAAACTTTTGAAGCAGACAACATGACTGGAGTTTGAATGCTTTGTAGCTATCTGAGGTGCAGGCCAAGGACAATGCTGGAACCAGCTAACAAATAGTGAAGCATGAGGCCACCAAGCCTTTGGGACCCATGCAGTTTGCTCTGAGACAAACCTCAGAGTCAGGGCTGAGCCCTGCTGTGAGAACCTTCCTAGTCCAAATAAGTAAGATAGAGCAAGATGGGGTAAGGAAAGCAAGCTGAGCAAATAGGTCAGCAGCAAGCATCAGGTGAGTTCCAGGAATGTCATTGGCATTGCAGGAGCAGGGACAACTGGACAAAGGAAGAATGGTACTAAGTTAAGCTATGGCTGAACGTACAGAAGTAAGAAACCAGATTAAGGGTAGGGACAAACTGGTCAGAACTAGTTAGGACAACTCTGAAAGTCCAAGGAGCAACATCCTTGGCTGCTGTTACTACCATGGGTCCCGCCAGCTGGAATCTCTGGCTGATAGTTCTCTGCATTCCTTTAATTTCCCAAAATCACTCAGCTGGAGAGGAACAGAGACATCAACTAGATCCCTGTTTCCTGAATTAGGAGATGGTCCCCTTCATAGCTTTGAGTATGAAGAATGACAGGGCAGTG
Organism: Ramphastos sulfuratus; assembly: GCA_013399055.1. Classification (NCBI taxonomy): domain Eukaryota; kingdom Metazoa; phylum Chordata; class Aves; order Piciformes; family Ramphastidae; genus Ramphastos; species Ramphastos sulfuratus. The sequence continues at coordinate 53,042 of WBNM01046096.1, forward strand.
ACCCTGACAAATCCCTGATTCAATTTCTTCCCTTCCCACTGAATTCTCTGGCCTCACTAGTTCCTGCTTAGGTCAAGCTGGCTAATAAAAATTAATGACACAGAATTTTCCCCCATGACAACAGCCACAGGCAACTAGGGGACATCTCCCAGCCTGACAGTGCAGAGGAGAAAGTGCTCTGAAGAAGGCAGAGGAGACCTTACATGTAATAGTGCTTTTCTTCAGCTGGTTGCCCTCTTCCTTTTTCTTGGCAGAGCCTCCAGGGTCTTCCCAGCTTTGCTCTGAATTCTGACAGCTCTTGATAAGATCTGAGCTGGGGATCAATCTCTTCTTCATGAAACCACCAGATGAAGCTGGATTAAGAAGCACAGACAGGTTTGGGGTAAGAAATTTCAACCCTCATCTCATATAAATCCCTTTATTGCTCAGCATCTCTGGCACTCACCACTAGCCACCTTCATTTCTAGTCCTAGTTCTCCTCTCTTGATGCTAGCAAGGGGCAGAAGCCCAAAGAGAAGAGAGAGAGAAGCCACCAATTACAAGGCCAGAGTATGAGAGAGGTCAGAGTACAAGAGAAGTTGGGAATCATCTCCAAGATTTCTCACCATTACACATCTATGCAAGAGAAAGTGAAATCTTGCTAACTGTCTTGCAGAAGGGCACCCTGTGAAGACTGAGTCCATCTCTTCAGGGAAGGCACCACAGAGCCAAAGCAGGGGCAGAGGGCAAAAATTGACGAAAGCAAGTCACAAGCACCACCAACACATTCCTGACATCTGCCTTGCAGCACTAATCCCTGTCCCCTGCCTGACTAGCAGAATGAAGGCCAAGCTTATTTCCTTCATACCAGAGTCCTGCTTTGCTGGTGGGACAACTAACGGACTTGGCTTTGTCTCCTTGTGTGCTGGGCTCCCTGTTCCCACTTGGGAGTTATCAGTAGGTTTCTTAGAGCCACCTTGGTCTCTGCAAAGAAGATAGACAAAGGTAGGAAACTGCCCCTCTTGCAGAGTAGTCCACAGGAAGGGATCTGGACATCCTGGGCTGGGTCTCCACCTGGGATGATCATCCTTTTGTAACTGGAATCTGGAAATTTGCAATAAGCTTTCCCTCCCCAGAAATGAAAGTCATTTCTCATCCACTTGCTGAAAACAGAAGCAGTAAAAACAAGAGTTCTTCCCTCTTATGTGCACATAGACCTGCAGCAACAAACACAGGTGGAAGCATGGACATCCCCATTCATTTGTCAAGGAGAGCCTCTGGCTCCAAGACACTCACTTGTTGGCTACAGGCTTCAACCGAGATCTCCAATCTGCTGGGCTGTCAGTCTTGTCTTCACCAACATTCATGCTTCCTAAAGAAAGGAACAAAAGACCAGGCTTGAATAAGTAGAAATGAGCCAGATTTGAGTCTCAGGAGGATCTGAGGAGATAAATCATGCACTACAATGTTATTGCAGCAAACCAGCACTAGTTCAACAAGTTTTACATAGACAGATTCAGGTTCAAGAGGGAGTAAATAACCTTGGTGGCATCGTGCCCCTCTCAGCTCAAATGCAGCTACAGAAACACAGCTTCAATGTAAATGGACAGGCATGGCTAGCAGCAGTGGAACACAAAACAGATATCAGACCAAAGGATGAGGCAGGAAGGAGGAGAGACAACCCCACAAGTTCACAACAAACTGCAGAGAGATACTGCTTCTGTCCCAAAAAAACCCAGGCCAGCTGGAAGTGCACTTGTCCCACTGCTCAGTCACCATGGTGGAAGCTCAAAACAAAGAGACTGGGTGAGCCTTCCAAGAGGAAGGCACAAAGCTGGGATGCTGTGCCCAGGCAAAGCTGTATGTGATCAGCCATCCTCACCTTTGAGGCCTTTTGACTCTGGCTTGTGCACAGAGTCAAGAGGTTTGCTGGCAGCCTGGCTCTTGGGTGGAGGGTCTGCAGCCTTCTCCTGTTTTAGTGCTGTGTACCCCGTTTTGATGGACTGTGCTTTTGGAGTTGAACTCTGCTGTGGAGAATTGGTGGGGGAAAATTTGCCACTGCAAAAGAAAACAACCTAGTGAGTCTTTTTGAAAGGAGGGACCTTTTTATTTGCTTCTGTTCCAAAGACCTGTAGGAGCCCTTCTATGTGTCTTTATAGCTCAGTCACAAAAGTAGTCAGGAAAAAGAGAAGAAAGATGCAGGGACCTCTCCAAGTTATCCCAAGGATCATCTTGGGAGTCAAATGGGAAAGAGAAATAGTCCTTACCTGCTGGATGCTGAGCAGCCAGTAGAACTGAGTCCTCCTGGCCTGTTTGGAGAAGTGTTTGGTCCAGCCAGAACCTGTATAATATGGTTTCGTGCCTGAGCCTTCTCTGCATTCACTGGACTGGCCTCAGCAGTGGTTCTGGTAGAGGCAGTTTTCTCAGGGCAGTGAAAAGAAGGTATTTGGGTTTTGGCCTCAGAGGTTTTATTACTGGAGGACTCTAATGACCGAAAAAAGTTTTCTCGGGCTTGCTGCATTTTTGTTGTGGAGGTTGTCCATGGAGGCCCTGCTGGGGCACCTTTAAGGTGGTCTGTTTTGCTTCCCAATGTGGTACCTTTGCAGTCCTCTGATTTATTTACAGCTGAAGAGGACCACGGAGTATTTACACTTTTGAAACCTGAGCTTCCAGAAGATGAAACAGATGGCTTGGTTGAATTAGCAAGGCCTTCCTGGCTGGGTTTCTTCAAGACCTGCTCTGTTTTCTTGGGTTCTGCTGCTTTCTGGAACACCTTGGAAGCAGTAGGGGCTGGGGTACTCTCAGGTTTGCTCCCAGTGCTGCGGAGACCAGAGGCCTGGACTCTGTCTGGTTGCTGGTGGCTGGTACAGATGAACGTACCAGGCTCAGGCCCAGCTTTATAGCTTCCAGGAAGAAGCACAATCCAACACTGCCTGCACCTGTGGATACAAAAGTTTCAGAAAACATCCTCCAGGGCACTGGGAGGCCATTGACACACAGCTGAGAGTGCAGGCACAGGGAGGGTGGTAGCACACTAGTAGTGAGCAAGCTCCCATATGCATAGTCCTCAGGCACCAAAACAGGAGCTGCTGATGGCATGGCCTGAAGAAGACAAGGCATGAATGAAAACAGACCTGTGCAAAGAGCTCCTTCTATGCATGGGGTCAAAAGCAGGCCTGGGTTGCCCTTACTATGAAAAAAGAAAAAAAAGTCTCACACCACTCTCCCTGCAGTCCCAAAAGAACCAGGCTGCCCCTCTGTGACCCACAGGCCTGCTTTGAAAAGCTGTACCTGAAGCAGTTCCGGTGATAGAGCTTCCCATCAACCAAGTAGCGCTGCACCAGGTGCACATGGTTGCCACAGATCCCACAGCTGCTGCTAGGGATGTTGCCACTCTCTGCCAGGACTCCTCTCTGTGGGGAGAAGCAGTGGGTGAGCAGGCAGCACCATGGCTGCATGCAGCTATGAATCTCCCAGGCAGGTGAGCATTTGGCATGCATTGAGAGAGAACTGATAGCCAGAAAATCCCTGCTCCCACTACCCTTCATTCATACAAGATGAAACAGCCCTGGGAGGATAGAGTAAGGGGGACTTGTTCCCACAGAGCCCAAGGACCAGGGTGCTTTCATAGAATCATAGAATGGTNTGCAGCCCAGCACTCGGTTGCTGTCTTTGTTGAGCTTTTCATCACCCCAGACCCCCAGGTCCTTTTCCTCAGGGCTGCTCTCAGCCATTCCCCACCCAGCCTGGAGTTGTGCTTGGGATTGTGCCTACCCAGGTCTTTGTCTGTCTATAAGATATTGAAGTGCACAGGTCTCTGATTTGAGTTAGCTTGGAAAGGCCCTTAACTTTTTGAGAGAGAAGCTCCCCTTCTTCCACCCTGTTTTCATCCCTCCTCTGCTTTGAAACAGTTTCCAAGAACTTAATCAAAGTTTTCTAGCAAAAAAATCTGTTAAAAATCTCCATCCCCAAGACCTAGGAACAGCATAGCCATGTCCTAAGACACCCATGTCCTGTTTAACACTGGATGAGTCCCAGCTGACTGATAGCTTTCCAGTGACTCCCACATGAACCTGCATGAACTGCAGTATGCAGTTCCCTCGATTCAGTCCTCCACAATGAGCAGAAATTTCAGAGTCCTTACCCCTAGGAGCCTCGAGCTAGCCTCATACTCCAGCTCACTGAACAGATTTAGGATATAAAGAACACCCCAAAACACATTTCTTACCGTGCTGACTGGGGAGGTTTCTTTTGGCTTAGCTCTGGCTGGTGGGTGGGCAGAAGGCAGTTTTGGTGGCACTGCCTTAGGAGGCTCTGACACAGCTTTCTTCCCAAGGGGCTGCTCCTGAGGTTCAGAGGAAGGACGTTTGATTCCAGCCATGCCTCCAACTGGAAGAAAGGAAGAAGGGAAGATTTTAAAGGACCATAAAGGAAAAGCCATGGGCTTAGAAGTAATTTACAATACAAGAAGACCTGGAGGTTCCTGATGGATAATATGCAAAGCATACAAACTGATACATGCTTGATTAAGAAACAGTTCTCCAGTGCAGTGAACAAGGCTGTGGGTTTGCACCTGGCCCAGAGGTTGGCTGGATCTGATCACCAGTGAAGCAAGCACTGCTGTCAGGTGTTCACAGCTAAGGAACTGAAGTGCAGAGGGAGCTGCTGTGCTCCAGACTACCTACACACTGCTGAGGGTGTCCACCCCACATTCCAGCTGGAACTCTCATAGAACAAGCAGGCTTGTTGAATGCAGAAATGGCCACTAAACATGGGCAATTCTACAATGACAAAGACTTGGGAGTACCATGGTGGTGCTGATGTGGAAATCAAGACTTGACAAGAAGCCTGCAGGTGTCCAGTCCCCTCTTCCTTGCAGATGAAAGAGAAACCCTCCAAATTCACAAGCAGAGAAAAGAGCATCTCCAAGACACTTCAGCCAAGCAAGGAATGATGCCCTGTGCCTGGAAACTGCAGGGAGGTTTCCCTGGGAAGTTTTTACAGACAAGACCCCTCCTCTGTCTCCCAGGGATGCTATTTTTGCACCACTTCCTATTCCTATTCTGAATGAGATGTCTCTGTGTTCCTTGTGGGATGACTGAGCCACAGCTTCACTCTAAGAGTAGCCAATTAAATGACCACCCATCTGAGGAGAGATTATACCCTGAGTAAATATATTGTAAGTCTGGGCCCAGCTCCCAGCAACCTTCTCTCCAGAAAGCTGCCTAACCAGATAAACACCCAGGGCTCCCTTACCACAGCAATCAGTCACAGGGGGCTAGTGACAGGCAGCACAGCAAACACTTTAGACTCCAGCTGCCCCCTCACTTCCCACATGTGCCATTTATACAATTCCCAAAGCCTAGCAGAAAGGTTTCAGCTCTGCTCTTCTGTGAACACCTGACCTCAATAAAATACTGTCTGCTTGCCCTCTCTGGCCTTCCGTGTCCTGCTTATTTCATGGTCCTGCTAGAGCCCATTTGAAGGGCATGACTATGGCATTAGGAGTCTGCCTGGTGTCAGAGGGCACATTCCTGGCTGGGCTCATTTTGAGACACACACATTCACCCCAGCAACAGGAATGCAACCAGAGTGTTTTGTGGGACACAAGAGAGTATAAAAATGTGCTGTGCTTGGTGGTGTGGTAGGCAAGATGCTGGGGGGAGGGGGGAAAGACCCCAAAGTGACCCAGATTCCCACCACTTGGCACAGACATGATGGAATCTGTTTGGCTTCAATCAGAATGGTTTCAAAACCAGAAACACACAAATTAAGACATTTTTAAAAATAAAAAAATAAAAGAGGGGCAATAAGAGGTTGTGGAGGGAGAGTAAAAGTATGCTTTAATATGTAATGAGGTGGAGAAGGGAAAAGAGTTCAGGCATGAAAGGCAGCTCCCAGAATGAACTGCTCTTTCTTTCCAAGATGTAGGACATTTTCAATGCATATCTGTCTTCTCCATCTAGATTCACCTTAACCAGTTAAGTCATTCATGTCCCACTTTCTGAAGTTTCCTCTGGAGGAACCTGTGAAATTGGTTTATAGCATTACTTCATTTTCTATGAGCTCAAAGCCAAATATAAACCAGGTCTACAATAAAGCTCCTGTGAGCCCAGATATACTCTGCAGTACATGAATGTAATGTCTTGGCAGCTTCATGGCCTGTTTTATGTGGCACAATTGTGCCAGTCAGGAGGGGTCGTTTTCTTCTGCTTCCTTATACCAGTGCTACTGTGCTGTACAAGATCCACCATGGATGCTGTTCCATTGGCACAGCCTCACAGACAAGCCCAGCCTTGTTAGACTCTGTTCTCACCAGCCCTCTGTTATGGCAAGGACTGGAGATGAGATGGAGATGCTTAAGAAAGGAGAGCTGAGGTGGGAACCCCAGAGGGGAACTTTCATTGGTCCTGTATGGTTGAACTGTAAGAAATTTTATATTGTATGTTAAAGTTTAAAGCAGTTTCAAAGACAAGGCACAGCCCTGCACCCTTCCAAGAGCAATGGTGCTACTGTAGGCCAGTGTCTAAAGGATTGACATCCTCCACTGAAATAGTTCTGGCACCAAAAGGCCTCTCTGCAGTCTATTTTGCTGTTCCGAGCTTGTCAGAAGACAAAGGAAAGCACAAAATTAAGCCCAGATCCCTCCCACCCCTCCAGGGAATACAGTACTTACTAGGAGACCGTCCATGGAAATAGTTATAATACTGGGAAACATAGGTGAGGATGCTCAGCCTGTCTGGTACCTTCAGAGCAACCATATCTTCTGCCTCCAGCAAGGCTGGGATCCCCAGCTCCTCCTCTGCCACTCGAAATGCCTAGAGGAGGAAGAAAACCAAAGAGGGGTCTTGTCCAGCCCAGGCAGCAGAGCTGCTCCTCAGCAGATGTAAGAAACTCCACTGCAAACAACCCCATTTGAGTAATAACTCTACTGGGGAACAGCTGCACCAGTTTAGCTCCTACATCCTACAGCCCTTACAGGAACCAACAGAGTCATGGCTTTCAGCCACTGCCTTGAGAAATTCAGGAAGGGAGCCAAAAATCTGCCTGGCAAGCTGGCCTGAGCTCACTGTACAGGAACTCACCTGGGCTTCCCCTGCTCTTCCTCGAGCCTGCCTCTATCTGGGCATGCACAGCTGCAGAGAGGCAGGCCTGGCAGAAGGGGCTGTGCCAGTCCAGGCTGACAGACTCGCTTGCAGGCTTCCAGCCCAGGCTGGAGCACTCCCCAGTTAACGGTGCACGGGTAGGTGTTTGCAGGCAGCTTTTCAGCTCTGAGTGCTGTGCAAATGTTAATGCCTCCTGCCTGCTCTTCCCCATCTGAAGAAGGGGAAATCTGGGCTGCAGGAGGCAGTGCTCTCTCCAAGACTAGACTGGACTAATGCAGAATTCCTGACACCTAGCTCTCTTCCAGCTTAACCATTTCCATGCTGCCTAGCATGTATTTGAGGGCAAACATTCCTCTCTGCTTTGAATCTGCATGATGAAAGTCAGACCAAGAGGCCTTTATTAGAGGGCAAAAGGAAATTGCAATACACATAAGGCAGCTTTGCCTCCACTCAACTCAGCATAGGGCTTTTACTAAGTGCTTTCTCCAGCCCTCTTACTTCCTGACTTATAGGGAAAAAAATCCTTTCCTTTCCTCTTTGGAGCATCTCCTTTGAAATGTCAACAAAGTAAAGGAAAAGAGAGCCACAAGGAAGGCTAATGCTTAAACCCATAGTGAAAGGGTTAAAGAAAGACTTGAACTCATTAAAACCCTCCACATCTGACCTCTGTCACAGACAAACAACAGTATTGGTGTACAAGCCAGCAATTCCTGCTTAGAAGAAACAAACAGCCATTATTTTTGAGGGAAGAAATTACTCTTTTTTTCCATTGGGTGTCCCAGTAAAAATGCAACTGTGCTGACATTAAGCCTGCTTTCAGCTGCTTGCCTCTGGTGCGTCACCACTGCCAGCCCAGCCTGGCACTTGCCTGTCTCATAACCTGGTACTTAATATAATCTTTGCAGTGCTCTGCAGTGCTCTGGCTGCACAACTGGTCTGACCAGTGGAGTTTTCTTGCTGGACATTCCCAGTGTGCAGTCTAGCAGCAACACAGACCGTGCCACCTCTTGCCACAGGGTGCCAAGAGTAAGAACAACACAACAGGTGCAGGACTGGGAGAGGCTGCCTGGACCAGAAAGGGGAGGATGCTCTATGGCCAGAAGCAGGTGAGCAATGCAGAAAGCACCATTAGAATGCAGTGTTCCCTTTGCCTACAGCATCCTCATGTTCCAGAGAAATGTTTTTTTGCCTGGAGATGCACCAAGATCACCACATAACATGACCCAGTTGCCTGTTTTCTCTACCTGCATGCCCAGGTTGGCCTTTAAAGAAGCAACAGGTTACTTCTGCATAATGCCTCCCATCAGGCAGCTCCAAGTGCTTTACAAAGGAGGTGCCACTGCCCCCAATTTGTGTAGAGGAAACAAAGTGATATGCTCAAAGGAATGTGAACCAGCCAGCCGCAGCTTTGCTCTGCCACAGGCTACTGTTGCATTTGCTACACCAAGCCACTATCCACGAGCACTGACAGAACTGCATGCAAGGCCTCTAAAAAACCTTTCTCCTCTTTATGTATTTTTAAAACCTTCAGCAAAAATCTGCCACCAACTGAAATTTTTCTAGGATTTAGAGTTGGTTTTTTTGGCACTTGAGAAGTGACACATTCTTCCTCTGTAGAAGGCCTTATATGGCAAATTGCAGCCCAAACAAGATTTTTTTTTTTTAAGTTGAAGAACACAGCCCCTGAAAAGAAGTTATTGAATAGTGAGGCATCAAGGAGGAGCTGAAGAATAGCTGAGGAAGAGCACTGGGAGAAATCAGACCCACGTGTATCCCAGGACAGTCAGAGCAAGGATGGAGAGCAGTCTGAGAAGGATGCTCAGCCCAGGAGCACACAGGGAGATGGAGGGAGTCAACCCCACTCACAGCAAAGCCGAGGCAGCAGGATACCAGCAGTGAAAGGACAACACAGAGCAGTTATCCTGCAGCAGGTGGAACAAGGAAGAGAGCAAAATAAAGAATATGGAAGAAACCAGGAGAAGGAGCAGGGCAAAGCATGGAAACACAGGCAGCAACAAAGGAGGGGAGCTACTCTTTTTATCAGAAACACAAAGAAGCTTTTCATCAACACAAGCAGTTGGGGCAGCTCACACAGCTCACTTCCCAGAAACAAGCAAAGCTGCCAGCAGAGTAGACAGCACCAGCACTGCTTAGGAAGGAGCAATACTCAGGCCTTCACAGCATGACACTTCACAGCAAAAAGGCCCTGACACCTGCCAGATACCAAAACTCCAAGGCAAAACCATTTGGTCTGAATCTCACCTAAAGGAAAGAAACACACAGGGAGTGAGAGTCACTGCTCACATACTGCAGCAAACATCCCTGGGGGGGGGNGGGGGGCGGGGCGTCCACCACATCACTGTGAGCACAGCTGGGGCTGAAGGGGCGCTGAAGCTAAGGGGCATGGAGGGGCAGCTTTAGCTCCCCCAGAGGCAAGGACTGCATCACATCAGATGGCTCACTGCATCAAAAGATGTCATGCCTCCAGTCCAGACAAGAGTAAGCTGTCCTGGTTCCTTCACATCCTGAGCTCCTGCCAAACAGCCATGAAGCTGTGGAGCAATGCCAAAGGAAGAGAAGCATTTTAATCTGCTGCCTCTCTTTGTGAGAGAGGGAGGAAAAAAATCCTCCTTGGAACACTGAGCCCATGCCTGAGTCCAGTGCAGAAGGGGGTTAGACTGCCCACTTTCTTCATGGAGAGAAGAACAGAAACTCAAATCCCATCCCAGAGTGAAGTATCCCAGCAGGATGAGGTTTTAGGATGTCTCCACTTCCCAGCAGCCTTCACCACCTACACCAGGAGTGAGCAGAAGTGGGGGAGACTCCCTACACTTCCCCTCTCACACCAGCTACCTCCCAGCTCCTGCTCCAGCCACTGGGAGCATCATGTCCATGTTTTCATAGAACCATAGAATGGTGAGGTTGGAAGGGACCTCAAGGATCATCTAGTTCCAACCCCCTGCCACAGGCAAGGACACCTCCCACTAGAACAGGTTACTCAAGGCCTCATCCAACCTGGCCTTGAACACCTCCAGGTTGGAAAAGACCTCTAAGATCATGTAGTCCAACCAACCTCCAGCATCTCAGTCCAAGTTCCTGCTGCCACAGGACACCACTGGACACAGGCATCACTGTGCAGACAGTGAAAAGTGTGAACAGTCTGAGGGTGGTTTCAAGCAGATGCCAAACCTGGACACCGATTCAAATCAGAAGGCTGGAGCCATGCAGAACACAGCATACTCAGCACACTGCATCTGCAGGGTTTCTGTTGCTAAACCACTGAAGCAAGGCACCAGGGCATGGACTGGACCAAAAGTAAAGCATTAAAAGTCACTTACCAACTTGTTGTTCTCATACACATTTTCTTTACTGAGGGAGTCGAAGTTTCTGAAATACAGAAAGAAGAAAAAAAATGTCAGGTTGGTGATGCCAAGGAGGTTACTTCACCTTGTGCTGATTTGGGCCTGGACACAGTTAATTTTCTCCTCAGTAGCTTGTACAGGGCTGTGGTTTGGTTTGTACTTAAAACTGTTGATAACACAGAGATGTTTTAGCTGCTGCTGAGCAGTGCTTACACACAGTCAAGGCCTTTTCTGCTCCTCAACCCCTCCCACCAGCGAGTGGGCTGGGGGTGCACAAGAAGCTGGGAGGGGACACAGGTGGGAGAGGTGACTCCAGCTGAGCAGAGGGATATCCCCTAGCCTGTGACATCATGCTCAATATATAAAGCTGGGGGAAGAATAAGAAAGGAGGGGGCATTTGGAGTGTTGGCATTTGTGTTCCCGAGTAAGCACTGTGTGATGGAGCCCTGCTCTCCTGGGGATGGCTGAACACCTGCCTGCTGATGGCAAGTGCTGTGTGAATTCCTTCTTTGGCTTTGCTTGTGTATGCAGCTTTTGTTTTACCAATTAAAACTGCCTTTATCCCAACCCATGAGTTTTCTCTTTCCAGTTCTCTTCCCTGTCCCACTGTGGAGAAGTGAGCAAGCAGCTGTCTGGTGCTCAGTTGCTGGCTGGGGTTAGACCACTACACACTTCCAGCTTCTCAACCCTCTCTGAGCCTCACTGGGGGGACTTCCTCCCACTCCGCCTTCTCAGAGATGCTCTGGAGGGAGCAGTGTGACAGATCCTGTTCAAGTCAGCCACAGGCCTGCCATACATCCCAGGACAGAGATGTGCAGGANTGAGGGAGTCGAAGTTTCTGAAATACAGAAAGAAGAAAAAAAATGTCAGGTTGGTGATGCCAAGGAGGTTACTTCACCTTGTGCTGATTTGGGCCTGGACACAGTTAATTTTCTCCTCAGTAGCTTGTACAGGGCTGTGGTTTGGTTTGTACTTAAAACTGTTGATAACACAGAGATGTTTTAGCTGCTGCTGAGCAGTGCTTACACACAGTCAAGGCCTTTTCTGCTCCTCAACCCCTCCCACCAGCGAGTGGGCTGGGGGTGCACAAGAAGCTGGGAGGGGACACAGGTGGGAGAGGTGACTCCAGCTGAGCAGAGGGATATCCCCTAGCCTGTGACATCATGCTCAATATATAAAGCTGGGGGAAGAATAAGAAAGGAGGGGGCATTTGGAGTGTTGGCATTTGTGTTCCCGAGTAAGCACTGTGTGATGGAGCCCTGCTCTCCTGGGGATGGCTGAACACCTGCCTGCTGATGGCAAGTGCTGTGTGAATTCCTTCTTTGGCTTTGCTTGTGTATGCAGCTTTTGTTTTACCAATTAAAACTGCCTTTATCCCAACCCATGAGTTTTCTCTTTCCAGTTCTCTTCCCTGTCCCACTGTGGAGAAGTGAGCAAGCAGCTGTCTGGTGCTCAGTTGCTGGCTGGGGTTAGACCACTACACACTTCCAGCTTCTCAACCCTCTCTGAGCCTCACTGGGGGGACTTCCTCCCACTCCGCCTTCTCAGAGATGCTCTGGAGGGAGCAGTGTGACAGATCCTGTTCAAGTCAGCCACAGGCCTGCCATACATCCCAGGACAGAGATGTGCAGGAGGCCCAGCAGGCACAGCCATCTGCCCATGGGCAGCACAACACATTTTTGGCACATCTAGACTTACAGGGCTGACTCCTGCAGCCTCCTGCAGACAGGGCATGCTGATGCCAAAACAACCCATGCAGATTCAGGGGTTTTGCTGAGACAGCCAGGAGCAACCTTTAACTCCTGGGGTGTTTGTTTTTTTTTTCCCTCAAAATAGCCTTGCTCCTCTCCCACCTCAAAAAGATACAGCAATGCTTTCTAGTCAGATTTTCAACACTGCCTCCCTCGAAGTACTTTCCAAACAGTCACATCCATGCCCTTCTCCCATCTGTACAGAGAGACCTGAGCTCCACAGAGGTGTGGAGCCCTCAGACACAGCACCCTATCACATGCTTCTCCAATGCACCCCTATCTCCTGATCTCAGAACCTGCTGGGATTCCACCAGCACACATTCTGTCTTCAGATCCTCTTTTCTCCTCTGGCAGAGCTCCTAAAAACCATCACCAAGAACCTGCCTGGGGAATACCTCTGCCCACAACACAATACCGCAGCTGATAACAGCAGCGGTGCCTGTAAAAATCTTATTCTCATTTCCCTAGGGCTGTCACTTTTGATTTGTAACCATCATCAATAACTAAAAAGGAAGAGACAATTACTTTTTGGAGTTACAAGCCAAAGTCAACAACCCTTCTTCCTTTCTGCTGTCCTTGCACGTCACCTCCCTCTCTCTCCAGATTTGCTCTACCCCTCTTTGGTCCACCCCTGATGCCACCTCTCTCTGCACTGTGCTGGGAGCTCAAAACCCAGGACCTGGCAGACAGACAAGCAAGCAGGAGGCAGGGGGGAGTGTGTGCTGCTGGAAGTAGAGCCACAGCACAGTGTTCTTCTCACCCAGAGCAGAGTGCACCCCTTGCTTAAGAAACAGCCACTGTCAGCTTTGTTTTGAACTGCCTGTCACTTGCTAAATCGGGAATACAAAACTGACTGTTGGCTGGCAGCCCTGCTCTCCAACACTGCTTCCTTCTGCCCAGGCAAGCAGGCAGGGTCAATTTCTTTTTGATAACCCTGTTTCACTTTACAGTCCTGGTACCTGCTGGCAGAGCTAAGCGACAGGCTGAGAGCAGAGAGGAAATTCTCACCGATAAACACAAATTCTACAGCACCAACTTTATGTTTTGGTAGGCAGCACCTTTGCAACCGATGTGGACCTAGCCTTGTTAGGCAGTCCCTCACCTCTGAGAGGAGCCAGGATAACTGTGAAAGCCAGGGCAATGCTGCCTGGCAGCAACCTATTCATGAAGCAAACACATGATCTGTATCGCAGCAGGGGATCTTTTTCCATGACTGGTAACAGCAAGGAGCAAGCCAGGTCCTTTATCTGCTTCGTACAGAAAGTGAAACATTACATTGTAAGTAGGAGAGAGGCCTTCAGACTGGTTTGTCCATCATGCCACAGCCTGTGCCTTCTCCCTGCTTCCCACATCTGGCATTGCTATGTGAGATAAAGAGAGAAGGAATGACTGATAAGACCCGAAGGTCAGACTCCCCCAAGAAGCACGTAAAGGCAAGGCACATCCCACCTCTAAATCATGTAGTCTTTCCTGTGCAAAATCAAAGGGACACACAGAGGTTTTCCTTCAAGCAGTGCTCCTGCCCAGAGATTTCCCTTCTCTGAGACAATGGATTAAAAAGAGCAATGAAAATAATCACCAGCTAAAATATTTTCAGTGAAACAATAGATGCAACTATCTTGTTTTGTGTCAGGCAAGAAAATCAGCTTTTTTAAGATTTAGCTGCAGGATGTGATTGCAGCTCTCTGCCTCACTCCCAAATAAAGCCTCTGTATCAGGGAAATCCTGAATGCAGAAAAACATGTGCAAGAGCAAAAGCAAGCTCCACTTCCTTGGTCATGCTGACTCATAAGATAAAACATACTGGAGTTACCTATTTATTGTTGGTCATTGCCTTTTCCTCCCATGCTGAACACTGCTGTGCAGCTTCACACTGCATGGTCATGTAACTGAGATCTAAAGGTCTGAATCTCTGAAGGTAAATGTCTGAAATCTCCTTAGGGAGAGTACAACCAACCAGCATACTTGGTCATTTCAAGAGTCTTTTGCCCCCTCAGCATCACTCCTTACCTAGCTAGTCAGGTGAAATGTTTACATCTAATATTTCTTTTGCTAACTGATCTTGCTGTTGCATCTCCCATCTTAAAGCTCTCTGGACCAACGTAATCCTTAGAAACTAAAGCTAATACAAATGGAGAAGTAGGAGTTCTCCACTGAGAAAATACAAGAAACTGAATTAATTGGAAGAAGTGTGAAACATAGATCTGACCCAAGAGAGCCTCCAGTATTGGAAACAAATCAGATTGGAGTTGACTAGCAGAGGAAGAGAAGTGAAGTTTTCAGCTTGCCAAAAATATCCTTCTTTTAGCAAAAAGTGGATGAGCATTTCTCATGCCCACAAATCTCCATGACCACCCACTGCTCCAGCTGCACAGACCCAGCACTAGCAGAGCATGGCACAGTCCTTTGCAAGCACACGTTTCCAAAGGAAGAATCTCTGCTGCTGCTGCAAGCACTCACTTGGTTGGTAGCTTGACCTTGGAGAAGACAGAGCAAAAGAAAAATGCCAGAGCCATGATGGTACCAAAAAAGCTGAGATGTGCAATCAAAAGGATCACTGAAAAAATGTGAAGCATCTTTTTAACAGCTCACAGATCCTAACAGAGGGTTCAGATCCAGTGTGCTCTGTTGGGAACAGGACCTTTCTGCTGTGCCCTTTCTGGAGGTGCCAGTAGCCTGGGGAGAAGGGACAGGGCTGGGAATCCCAAGTGAAATATGTTCCCTATGTGCTCACCCTCCTCCCAGCAATGCTTTCTCCATGCTACTCTGGTCTTGCCAGCAAGCTACAGTGTGTTGCTGGGGGTGTCTAATAGCAGTTGAGACTCCCTGACCCCAGAACCATTCTCCCTACGCCTGTCACACAAGCCACAACCCCCTGGAAGCCAAGTTGCCAGCAGCTCTACTTCACCCCAGCCCTTTTCTAAGGAGATGGAGACTGCAGGCAACCCATCCTCAGCATGGTTGGGACTCTCTCTGTTCATATTGGTAACTGTCAGCCTCATTTTGCCACATTGAGCTCAGAGTGTCCCAGGAAATGCTGCTGGCAGAATGAGCACCCACTACTGCTCAGCTGCCAAGGGGAATTTCACAACCAGTCAAATCCCAGAACTGAGCTGAACACCAGCTTACAGCCTGGGAAAGAGCAAGATCCTGGACAAAGAGCAGCAGCCTAATCAAAACCTTTCCTCCACATCTGGCATTAATATCTGAGCGAGTGTGCACAGCTCCCCTGCTTCTCCTAACTCACTCATCCGGCCAAGGCCACTAATCCTGTGGTAAGAGCTTGCATGGCCATTGCCATTACATGTGGCAACTGTTGACCTCAGCCTCCCACCACACTGCCACGAGGATTCACATCCCTCAAACGAAAGAGCCTCAGGGCTCCATCATCACTCCAGAAAACAGGCTAGGACCTGCCCGACGCAGTGTGTGTGCCTGGCTGGGGCTGGCTATGAAGCACTCTGCAGCTAGGACAAAAGAGGAATGAATTTCCATGGTGATTCAGTGTGTGTCTCCACGCCCCCAGAGCGTTCTTGGGTGAGTGGGAAGTGAGTGGGAAATGCATTTCTCATTTTCAACAGCCCTGTTCACTGATAACACAGAAACTGACATCAGTCAAGTTTGAGAGGTTTCCATGTTTTCCAGCAAGAAAACAGGAAGGGGAGAGGGACCCCCCACCAGCCTCTCCTCCGATCTACACATCCCACAAAAGAAGCCCATCCCTATAGCCATGTTTTGTAATTGCTTCAAGTTTTCCTGGGAATTTCTCAGGCTCCTGCTAGCAGAAATCTCTGCCCAAGAATGCCATTTGTGTAAACCAAGACAGAAAGCACGCTGTTGCAGAACTCCAGTGCCACGACTGATCACATTTCCCAAGTGATTCACAAAGCAGAGCTTTGCAAGCACACCAGAGAACTCCAAACACCAATTAGCCTTTCCTAGTTTTATTTTCAATGTGGTGCTTTTAAGCTTCAATGAAGATCTTTGCCAGAGGCATGGGGAGAAGCTCGGGATAAACCACTTCAAACCCTTCAGAAGCCACACGTGGACCTTTGCTGCACTTCTCTGCTGGTGGCTCCTGTGCTGGCAACACTGAAGAAGCTTTTGGGGATGCAGGGAGAATTTTCACAGGCATTCAGTCCCAGGATCTCACAGGTGACAGCCGGCAGCCCTGGCCACAACCCCTTGAAGGCATCGCTTCCTTCCAGCAGGACTTTGCTCAGCCAAGGATACACCTGGTGCTTTCCTGTGTTACATCACCAACACCGAACAGGGAGGGCACTGATAAAAGCTTCTCTTAGTTTGACCCTCAGACAATTTTTGCTGAGCTGGTCCCAGCCATAAAGAGTTTCTGTAAGGTCCTGAATAAAGTCAGGCAGAATTTCCATCGTAAAAGAAAATAAATAGGAACAGAGAGCTGCCACAAGGAACACTTTCCCTCTTCATCACGGGAGAACTTATTTTAAGTATGTCTATCCACAACTCTTGATGTACAGCTCAAGGATTATAAACAACCCACTGAAGTGGTCAGCAGGATTATTACAGCTCTCAAGTCACAGAGCCCCTCTGTACATCAATGATCCAGAATTGGCCAGGAAGCTGCCACGATCCCTCTAGGGGCACTTCCTGGTCACGTAAACCTCTCTGCCCTGGTATTACATATCTTTAGGGCTGTGAATCAAAGGAAGGAAAGGAAATATCTGGAGTCACATGGACATGACAGCATGTCAGGAAGCCATACACAGCAACACCATGGTGACTGCCCAAGCACTGGGCATTACAGAGGTGTCTGAAGTGCCTGCATTAACCTCTCGCTGACTAAGCCAACTTCTGTTTCTTCCAAGGCAGCAGAGGAGACAGAACAAGAGGAGACCTCCCCGGGCTTCCACCAAAAGTGAGACACCTGTAAGAGAGCTCTCCACACACAAAGCCAAGTGGGAGGCTATCCTAGAAGCACAAGGCAGAATTGCAAGGAACAGGGCACTACAGGAAAATCCACCCTGGCCCTCTACCAGCTGAACACATCTGACTAGGAGAGGTCCAATGCTTAAATCAATACTTCTGGGCAATCTTTGCACTGCTCCTCTTGCCTTGACCTCCCCTCTCATTCCCCCCACCTCCAAGTTCAAAGAGCCCAGAAGCAAAACCAAAACCAACTAGAAACAGGATCAATGTCTCTCTGACATTTTGCCTTCCCAGATGTTAACACTTGGGCAGAGGCAGGTCAAAACCCACAGAGCACCAGCAATGGCACCAGCGAGGGGTGGAAAGCACTTTGCCTCCCACAGCCTGAGCTCCAGATGGGAAAAAACAAGTGATGTGCAGGAATCCAGCAGCTCTGGGCCCTGCCCTCCTATTGTAACTTGTTTAAATAGCCTTCGCCTCCACACTCCTGAGCACTGGGGCTGCGTCTGGTGAGCGAGGAAAACCCAGCCTGAGCAAACACCAAGCGAGAAGGAGGAAACACTTCCCCAAGAATCAACGTCTGATTGATGGGTTTCAAAGCCCTCAACTGTCTTGCAACGGAAAAGATGCATTTAAAACGTTTATAATTCAGCTGCAAAAGGAGGAATGGGTGGAAATGAAAAATATAGGGGGAAAAGGCATGTAGGCAGCAAGAGCAGAGCTCTTCACGTAGAGATTTTCACCGTGGGCGCTGGCAGAGCTTCTGGTGCCAGCTGCTGGCCCGGAGCATCTGCGAGGGGAGCTGGGAATTCTGCTAGGGCTATGTCTGTGGGGAAGGCGAGGACCCATGGTGGACAGAGGGCTGGGGGTGCTCAGCTGGATGGAGAGCTGACCCCAGCCCAGCAAGGGCCTCGGCTGCGAGCGGAGGGGGCCAAACCTACAGCCCAGCATCAGCCTCGACGCCCGGCGAGGGTACTCACATGAGGTCGGGCCGGTGCCGGTGGAGGATGGCGCAGAAGGCGAGGCCGTCGCGGAAGGAGGTGGTCATGTTGGTGATACTGACATCGCGGTAGCCCTCGCACTGCTGCTTGCACCACAGCTGCAGGTTCTGGATGGCCGCCATGGCCCCCGCGGGAGGGCCGAGAGGAGGCGGCGGCGGCGGCAGG
>WBNM01046121.1:0-12787 GCA_013399055.1 Ramphastos sulfuratus
CTTCTCTTTTCTTTTCTTGTCTTCTCTTTTATTTTCTTTACCTTTAGTTCTCTCTTCTTTTTTTCTTCTCTTTTCTTTACTTTTCCTTTAGATCTCTTTTCTTTTTTCTTCTTTTTCTTTTCTTTTCTTTTCTTTTCTTTTCTTTTCTTTTCTTTTCTTTTCTTTTCTTTTCTTTTCTTTCTCTTTTCTTTTTTCTCTTCTCTTTTCTCTTTTCTTTATTCTCTTTTCTTTTCTCTTTTCTTTTTTCTCTTCTTTTCTTTTTCTCTTCTTTTCTTTTCTTTCTCTTTTCTTTTCTTTTCTTATTTTTTCACCCACAATAAAACCTCCTTTTCTTGTTCCCCTTCTTTTCTGCTTTGCAGCAGAGTCCAGGTGAGTCACAACCCAAGGGTCTGCCTTTGACATGGGGTTTTTTTTTGGTTGTTTTTTATGAGTTGCCTACCTTGATTTATGGCAGCACAACAAGGGGATGGATTTTCAGCTTAAACCCACTTCTATTTCTGTGGGGGAAAAAAACCCAACCCCAAAGTGAAAGACATGGCACTGAAGGAGAGTGGCTTTAAATAAGTCCCTTCATCTATATTCATGCAATTTGCAGTCTGAGGAGCTGCTGGGGCTGGATATAGCTTTCATGACTATTCAGGAGATTCTAATCACTTAAACCTTCACACCTCACCATGTGGGGATCTGTTTGTCTCAGGGAAGCAGCATTAAAAATACCCACAGAAGCTCTTGCTTGCTGGATCAGGGACCCAGCACCATCAACAGGGGCAGGAAAAGGGCTTTGATCTGCTCAGAAATCCAAGCTGCACCTCCACCATAAATAGCAGCTCCACATTGCTGCCTGCCTCCAGCCCTTGGTGCTGTGTTTGTTGCTGCAGGGGCTGATAAGATGCTGCAAGAAACCTGCTCTTGAGCAAAGGCTTCAGGAGTCAGAATGAAGAATATAGACTCATAGAGCTGCTGAGGTGGGAAGGAACCTTTGAGATCATCAACACAAATCACTTCATAGAATCATAGAATGATAAGGTTGGAAGAGACCTCAAAGATCATCCAGTTCCAAAGAGCTTACCTAGAGCTCACATTCCTGCCACTACTGCTAAGCCACTAAACCCCCAGCACAGAACCATAGAATTAGAGAATTGTTTCAGTTGGGAAAGCTCTCCAAGGTCATCCAGCTGACAATCCAGCCCCACTATGGCCATTAAACCATGTCCCACAGTGCCATGGCCACAGGTTTCTTCAACACCTCCAGGGGTGGGGATTCCATCACCTCCCTGAGCAGCCTCTGCCAATCCCTGACCACTCTTGCAGCAAAGGAATTTTTTCTGATCTTCAACCTAACCCTCCCCTGGCACAATTTCAGCTCATTGCCTCTCATTTGTCACCTGATACTGGGGAGAAGNTGTGCTAGGTTTGAAGTCCTGGATCTTCATCAGCTATAAAAATGCTTTCATACCCAGGCTAGGTGCAAACACCTATATTTGGGTGTTTTGCTGTGGAGTCAAATCTTGGGATAGCTGTGAGTTAAATGTAGAAGTCTGAGCTGATCACTGATGTCTTTCTTCATCAGCAATGGAGAGGAGCTGATACCTCCTGGCAGCCCCACCTATGACAATGTCTGATTTTGGAAGAGCTGAGCTGAGCTTCAGGGGCTGTCTGTCTGCATCTCAGCACTGAGAGGGTGGATTCCCTCCCTGCTTCCCTCGGTGAATACTCATCACTCACTGCCTCTGAATCAGACATGCCTGGAGATTAGAGCTATCTCTCATCCCCTGTCTGCCAAACACCTAACAAAATGTCCTCTCTTGGAATACCAAATCACAAACTGCAGATCTTAGTGCTTTGAAAGCAGACTCTTCTCAGCATCAGTGGGTTGGGTTTTTTTTTTTTTTAATGATCCCTGCCTTCTGGAGTAGATAAGCAAATGAGGGAGACACCATTAAAATATGGAACAGGTGGATGCTCTGATAAAGCTGCCACAGCCAGCAGCTGTGTGTGGGGGCTCTCTGTGCATGGGCCATAGCTTCTCACTCCAAGGAGGACATTGAGGGGCTGGAGCAGGTCCAAAGAAGGGCAACAAAGCTTGGGAAGGGTCTGGAGAACAGGGCTGGGGAGGAGCAGCTGAGGGAGCTGGGTGGGGAGGGGGTTCAGCCTGGAGGAAAGGAGGCTGAGGGACACTTCATTGCTCCTTGAAAAGAGGTTGGGGCCAGATGGGGGTTGGTCTCTTCTCCTTAGGAACAAGTGATGGGATGGAAGGAAATGGTCTTAGGTTGCAGCAGGGGAGATTTAGGTTGGACAGTAGAGGAAAGTTTTTTGCTGAAGGAGTTCTCAAAGGCTCCCCAGGGGGGTGGATGAATCCTCACCCCTGAGGCTGTTTAAAAGAGACAGAGCTGTGCTGAGGGCCATGGTTTAGCACCAGCTTTGGTAAACTTAGGGAATGGTCAGACTGGAGGTTGCCCAGGGAGGTTGTGGCTGCTCCCTCCCTGGAGGTGTTCAAGGCCAGGTTGGATCAGGCCTTGAGTGACCTGTGCTAGTGGGAGGTGTCCCTGCCTATGGCAGAGGCTTGGAACTGGCTGATCCTTGAGGTCCCTTCCAACCTTACCATTCTATGATTCTATGATTCTATCTCAAAGCTCTTTTCCAACTCATGTGAAACTATGATTCAAAGCTGCTTCATCAGCAGCTGCATTAAAGGAGTAGGACTCACAGCTATACCTCAAGGTCACCAAAGTTTTGGCCTTGTGAGGATGAAGTTTCAGAGCAAGAAAACATCTCTCTCATTGTGTGTCCAAACACCTCTCTCATTGTGTGTCCAAACACCTCTCTCATTGTGTGTCCAAACATCTCTCTCATCGTGTCCCATTTCTACACTCCCTAAGCATCTTCCTGCCTGTGTCAATATTTATTTAGTGATGTTTTGCTGTGCCTGAGGAGGGTGGAGGGAAGAGAGTAGAACTGCATCGAGCCCCACAAATAATGTTTGAGCTAGCATGGGACCAGCCAGCTCTCTGCTGCCTGATGTTTACATATTGATGTGTTCAGAATCTCAACCAGTTGAGACGAGGACACAAACCCAGATGCTTGCTGCTGCCAGGCTCCCCCTTCAAAGCAAGCCACCTAGGATGACTTTGGCAAATGGCTCATGGAAGACAAAAAAATAAAGACAAAAGCTGTAAAGGCAGCTTGTCTGCTTTGGTAGCTGTGGTTGAGTTGTGTTGTGCTGCTTGCCTTGGGCAGAGATGGGTTGTGTGCAGCATCAGATGTGTCCTGAGGGTCAAGAACAAAGCCATTGTGACATAGAATCATGGAATGGGAAGGTTGGAAGGGACCTCAAGGATCAGCCAGTTCCAACCGCCTGCCATAGGCAGGGACACCTCCCACTAGCACAGGTCACTCAAGGCCTCATCCAACCTGGCCTTGAACCCCTCCAGGGAGGGAGCAGCCACAACCTCCCTGGGCAACGTGTGCCAGTGTCTCACCACCCTCACGGCAAACAACTTCCTCCTAACATCCACTTTCAATCTCCCCTCTGCCACTTCAAACCCATTCCCCTTGTCCTGGCATTCCCAGACCTTCTCAATAGTCCCTCCCCAGCCTTCCTGTAGGCACCCTTCAGATACTGGAAGTCTAAGGTCTCCTGGAAGCCAGGCTGAAGAGCCCCAACTCTCATAACCTGTCCTCATAGCATGCACCAGGCAATGTGAGATCTGTGCCACAAAGCCTGCCCCCAGCTTTCTGATCAGCTCCTTCAAGCAGAAGGTCTCTTTGGAGCCTTCTCTTCTCCAAACTGAACAAGCCAAGTTAACTGCCATGTGATAATTGTGGTGTCCTCACAGTGCTAATTCATCTAAAACTCCTCTTTGGGTGATATCAAGGTCAGTAAAAACATTAAAGATCATTTCAAGTCCATGAGTATAATTATCATGGAATTATAGAGTCCATTGGGTTGGAAGGGACCCTCAAAGCTCATCTTGTCCAACCCCCCTGCAATGAGCAGAGACACCTCCAAATAAATCATCATCTTATCCTTAGGGATAGCCTAGATCAGGACTGCATAGGTCTAAAGGGTCAGGGAAATAACAGAATCACAGAAATATGTACAGTTCTGGAGCCCCAGCACAANAGGTCCCTTCCAACCTTACCATTCTATGACTCTATGATTCTAAGACCTGGTCAAGAGCAGCAAGCACTCAGAATTTAGGATTAAAAGAGACCAGATGGTCAAAGCTCCAAACTCCAAGCAAGATGTCAAAGGAGCTAAGAGAGACTAGAACTAGAGAGATGGTGGAGCAGAAACTTCTTTGGCAAATGAAAAATGACCAGGGGAGAGAAGTGATGGGTACCCAACAGCTGCCAGAGGAAAATGCTGTAGGGACCTGCAGAGCACAACCACAGACCTGTAAAGATTGACATTGCCAAAGGGGAAGATTCAAGGGAACAAGGATGAGGGGGGAGGAGGAGAAAAAAAGTCCTTAGTAAGTTTTGATTTAATTAAAGAGAACAGGATTCACAAATGGGAGATCAGGTACAGCAAGCCAGGTGAAGCATTTTTGGCAGGGGAAGCCATGGAGAGAGTTTAATGAGATTTTAGGAGTGCAGTGCACTGAAAGCAAACTTCCAAGGTCACCACTTCAGAGCAGTGAGGTGTGAAAAACAGGAGTGGGGAAGAGCAGTGGCCTGGTGTGGTGAGTTGGGGCAAGTTGGCAAATTCAAGGCATGTAGGGAACCCATATTTAGAATCACAGAATGGTTTAGGTTGGAAGGGACCTCAAAACTCAGCCAGTTCCAACCTCCTTCCACAGGCAGGGACACCTCCTACTAGAACAGGTTGCTTAAGGACTCATCCAAACTGGTTCTGAACACCTCCAGGGACGTTGTGGAGCACAGAAGCACAGAATATGATCTTTGATCCCATTCTGTGCTTCTGTGCTTCACAACCTCCTGGGCAACCTGTGCCAGTGTCTCACCACCCTCACTGCAAACAACTTCCTCCTAACATCCACTTTCAATCTCCCCTCTGACACTTCAAACCCATTCCCCTTGTCCTGCCATTCCCAGACCTTGTCAATAGTCCCTCCCCAGCCTTCCTGTAGCCCCCTTCAGATCCTGGAAGGCTACTCTAAGGTCTCCTGGAAGCCTTCTCTTCTCCAGGCTGCAGAGCCCCAACTCTCTCAGCCTGTCCTCACAGCAGAGCTGCTGCAGCCCTCTCAGCATCTTGGTGGCCTCCTCTGGACTGGCTCCAACACTTCCATGTCCTTCCTGTGCTGGGGGCTCCAGAACTGCACACAGGACTGCAGGTGGGGTCTGAGGAGAGCAGAGCAAAGGGGCAGAATCCCCTCCCTTGCCCTGCTGCCCACACTGCTCTTGCTGCAGCCCAGCACACAGTTGCTGTCTGGGCTGCACTCACACTGCAGCCTCATCTTGAGCTTTTCATCACCCCAGACCCCCAGGGCCTGTTCCTCAGGGCTGCTCTCAGCCATTCCCCACCCAGCCTGGAGCTGTGCTTGGCATTGTGCCTACCCAGATGCATCTAAACAAGGCAAGGACAAATCTTCACGTTGCTCACCAGGTGCATTTGGCATCTGTTGAGCCTGCAGAAGAGCAACCCCAGAGGGGATCTGAGCAGTGCTCAGCAAGAGATAAAGGGTGGGGGGCAAGAGGCTGTGGTCAGACTCTTCTTATTGGTGCTCAGTGAGAGGACAAGGGGCAGTGGGCACAAAGGGGAAGCCTGAAGTGGTTCCATCTGGACAGGAGGAGAAATTTGTTTGGATGCTGGCCCAGAGAGGTTGTGGAGTGTCCTTCTGTGGAGAGACTCCAAACCCACTTGAACATTGTAATCCTGGGCAAGCTGCCCTAGCAGAGGGGTTGGACTGGATGATCTCCAGGGGTCCTTTCCAACCCTTTACCATGATGAGATTTTGGGTTTCTGAGGTGGCAGGATGGGAGGGAGCAATCAGCACAGTAAAAATGCCCATTGCTCTGAGCCTCCCCCTCACCTTCCCTTCTGTCACCCCCCCACATTCTTGTGACTTGGCATCCCATGGGCATCCAGCACTGCCATATTGAGAAAAAACCATATGATAAATGCACAAGAGAGAGCAGCAAAGCACTGAATTTCCAGTGCAGGATGCAGCCTTGCAGACACTCTCAGGCATTTCACCAAACCCCATCTCATTTTCATGCTTAAATTATGTTTTGCAAGTAGGTGAGGTGAGAACCCTGGCTGCAGGCTCTGCTGAGTGACTGACAGAAGCTGAGGTAATGAGGTTCTGAAATCAGCTCTTGGCCTTTCCATGAATTCTCACAGCTTTTATTACTTCTGCATCCCCAGCTAGAAAATTCCTCTCATATTCCCAGCATGCAACAAAGAGATGAAAAAGCTGAGAGCTAATTCTGTGTGCAGAGAGACATCCCTGCCTGAACAGCAATCTGACAGTGGTCTGGGGGCTAAATGCCATCAGAAATGAGGCAGAAGGTCCTCAATTGACTCAGGAGTTTGGGTTTGCCTTGCTTTTCAATTCCAATCTCACTCACTTTGGCTTATTTCATGATTCTCAAGCACAGGGCTGGTGAGGAGCAGCTGAGGGAGCTGGGAACTGTTCAGCCTGGAGAAAAGGAGGCTGAGGGGAGACCTCACTGCTCTCTGCAAGTCCTTCAAGTGAAGTTGGAGCTAAGTTCTCTTAAGTGTAGAGGAATACCTTGCATTAAATGGGCATGTGAGCAACCCAACCTGTGTTCACTGCTAATTGTGAACTGGAAAGTTTCACAGCCTGCATGAAGGTTCATCTGAAGGGCAAGGACAGCAGCAAGGGACTTTGTGGAGAGGCTGCTGCTGGGCTCTGCTCACAGGGAATTGGAGACACAACAAGGGGGAATGGCCTCAAGCTGAGGTTGGGGAGGTTTAGGTTGGACATTAGGAGAAAGTTTTTCATGCAGAGAGTGGTCAGGGACTGGAATGAGCTGCCCAGGGAGGGGGTGGAGTCCCCCAGCCTGGCTGTGTTTCAGGGTGGTTTGGATGTGGTGCTTGGGGCTATGGTTTAAGGTGAATCTTGTAGAGTAGGGTTATGGGTTGGACTTGCTGACCCTGAGAGGCTTTGCCAACCTGGATGCTTCTGTGATTCTGTGCAAAGGGGCAGAATCCCCTCTCTTGCCCTGCTGCCCACACTCCTCTTGATGCAGCCCTGCACACAGCTGCCTCCTGTGCTGCATGAGGGCACTGCCAGCTCCTGGGGAGCTGCTCATCAGTAGCAGTACAGGTGAATCTTGTAGAGCAGGGTTCTAGGTTGGGCTTGGTGCTCCTGAGGGGCTCTGCCAACCTGCATGGGTCTGTGATTCTGTGATTCTTTCTTTGCCTTCCTTGAGCCCACAAAACACCATGGTCACAAAAAGATCTTTCTCCCCTTCAGAAGGACTTCAGGGTTTGGTTTGGCTTTTGGAATAAACTTGTATAGAATCACAGAACTGTGGAATGGTTTGGGTTGGAAGGGACCTCCTGAGGTCACCCAGTCCAACCCCCTGCAGTCAGCAGGGACATCCTCCACTAGAGCAGGTTGCTCAGAGCCCTGTCAAGCTTCACCTTGAGGATGTGACCTCAACCACCTCCTTGAACAACCTGCTCTGGTGTTCCACCACCACCAAGGTGCAGAACTTGTTGCTAATACCCAACCTAAACCATCTTTTCCCTGCTTCCAAACCATTGCTCCTCATCCTATCACCTCCCTGCTTATTTTTCAAGCCTATTGGGACTAAAAAAAAAAAACATCTGTGAATTGTGTTCTCTCACAGGATGTATTTTTACTGTGTAATAGAGATGGAAATAGTGTGGAAAAAAAGAAATAAAAGCTGTCCAGTTTGAATTTTCTTCTTTGATTATTTTTTTTTCTCTCCTCTGAGCATCAGAGAGAGAAAAAGGACATGCTAGAGAGGTAGGGTGTGAGGTGAACAAGTGGAATGGAATAGGGAGAGAGGCAAAAGCTGGAAGCATTAGGCAAGGAGTCAGGAATCATCTTCAAGTCCAAAGTGTGGTCAGGCTGTAAATTAGGTAGAGCTTGAATGTATCAGCTCTTTGATGAAGCATGTCAGGTGGATTGATTGTGGTGCCAGACAGAATGACAACCTGGGAGTGCAGGTGAGACTGCCAGGTGCTGTAATGACACAGCCAAAGCAATCACAGACTCTCCCTGGTGTCAGGTGATGGGATGAGAGGAAAGGGCCTGAAGTTGTGCCAGGGAAGGGTTAGGTTGGAGATGAGGGAAGGTTGCTTTGGAAGAGTGGGCAGGGATTGGCGCAGGCTGCCCAGGGAAGTGGTGGAGTCACCATTCCTGGAGGTGCTCTAAGAACATGGCACTGTTTTAGTGGCCATGGTGGTGCTGGGTTGGACTGGATGAGCTCAGAGGTTTTTCTCAATCAAACACTTCTATGATCCTATGACCTCACTGGCAGCTTAGTCAGTAAATGTGTTTATCAGTGAAATATTTAAGCTTCCTTAAAACAAATGAACATGGATTAGCTGCTGTGAACCAAAAGGATGTTAGGAAAAAGAAAGAGTTTTTCCTGGAGAGAGTGGTCAGGGACTGGAATGAGCTGCCCAGGGAGGTGGTGGAGTCCCCAAGCCTGGCTGTGTTTCAGGGTGGTTCGGATGTGGTGCTTGGGGTTATGGTTTAAGGTGAATCTTGCAGAGCAGGGTTCTAGGTTGGGCTTGGTGCTCCTGAGGGGCTGTGCCAGCCTGAATCTTGCTGTGATTCTGTGATTCTGAGTTTCCCCCACGTTTCCATTTCTGTTGCCCACTTTTGTTTCTCTGCAGGCTGTGCCTTTCTGCCAGCCAGTTAATTATTTATGCTTTTAGTGCCAGTTCAAAGAAGTGGAGGCATGCTCATGCACTTCAGTGAATCCCCAAAGAGGCTAAAGGATTGAACTGAAATGCTTCAGGCAATGCACAAAGCTTGGGCTGCTAGGTCCATGGGCAGCACATTTCTGAAGGTCATTGAGTACCATTGCATGGCACAGCCTGAGCTCCACTGAGCAGACTTGCAGGCAGAAAGGTTGCACATCTGACCTGGCCAATTTGTACAGCTCCACTCTCTGCAGAAGACACTAGAAGTGACAGGCAGCTTTTCAAGTGCTGTTGAACTCACTTTACAACCAGAAACACCTTAAAGACTCCTTCCTCCCTTTGCTCAGATACTAAGGAGAAGAGCCCAACCCCCACCTCACTGCAGCCTCCTTTCAAGGAGTTGTAGAGAGCAGTAAGATCTCTCCTCAGCCCCCTTTATTCCAGCTCCCTCAGCTGCTCCTCCTGAGGCTTGTGCTCAAACAAGATTACAGAATCATTGAATCATAGAATCACAGAATGGGAAGGTTGGAAGGGACCTCAAAGCTCAGCCAGTTCCAACCCCCTGCCATAGGCAGGGACACCTCCCACTAGCACAGGTCACTCAAGGCCTCATCTAACCTGGCCTTGAACACCTCCAGGGAGGGAGCAGCCACAACCTCCCTGGGCAACCTGTGCCAGTGTCTCACCACCCTCACTGTAAAGAACTTCCTCCTAACATCCAGTCTAAATCTTCCCNTGAGATGGTTGTCCTAAAAGCACCACCCAGATCAATGTAAGGCTGAACACATTTCCTCAGCTGTCTTTCTGCAGTCATGTTTGACTTGATGGCTCAGGAATAACTGTATTCCAGCAGCCAGTAGCCATGAAGTGACACCAAATCTTATGTCCTGACTCTTTTCATTAAGGACAAGGACTCAACACAAGCTGCAGAGTGTCAGCAGTTGCACATCACCTACAATCAAGAGAATGCTGTGGATGAGCTCAGTGAGGGACAAAGCTCCCATGATCATTCCTTCTTCAAGGACACCCTGGGTTGTGCACTGAAAATAACTCCAATTAGATGTCCTGAGTGCAGGTTTGGTAGCTCTGAATAAACATTGAGATGTAGCAGGCTCCAGAAGCATCTCTGACAGCAAATGGCTGGCTGAGAGTAGAAGTCCAAGGCAAAACAGCTAACATGAGAGAAGAGAATTTCCTACCTTGGATATCTAAACCTAGGTAGAAGGTTTCTGTTCCCTTCCTCCAGGACATGCCTGCTCTTGTCTTAGAGGGCCTTCTCCCCACTGATTTGGAGATGATTTGCCCAGGCCAGCTCAAAGAGGCTTGGTGTGTATGATCCCACCCTGTACTGTCCTGGGCACTGAAGCATACTGAGATGAAAATGAAATCAAATCCACTGAGCTCACTGGGAGGATCTTATCATATAATCATAGAATCATAGAATGGGAAGGTTGGAAGGGACCTCAAAGCTCAGCCAGTTCCAACCCCTTGCCATAGGCAGGGACACCTCCCACTAGCACAGGTCACTCAAGGCCTCCTCCAACCTGGCCTTGAACACCTCCAGGGAGGGAGCAGCCACAACCTCCCTGGGCAACCTGTGCCAGTGTCTCACCACCCTCACTGCAAACAACTTCCTCCTAACATCCACTTTCAATCTCCCCTTTGCCACTTCAAACCCATTCCCCTTGTCCTGGCATTCCCAGACCTTGCCAATAGTCCCTCCCCAGCCCTCCTGCAGCCCCCTTCATACCCTGGAAGGCCTCTCCAAGGTCTCCTGGAAGCCTTCTCTTCTCCAGGCTGCAGAGCCCCAACTCTCTCAGCCTATCCTCACAGCAGAGCTGCTGCAGCCCTCTGAGCATCTTTGATCCCATTCTGTGCTTCTGTGCTCCACAACCTCCCTGGAGGTGTTCAAGGCCAGGTTAGATGAGTCCTTGAATGACCTGTTCTAGTGGGAGGTGTCCCTGCCTGTGGCAGGGGATTGGAACTGGATGATCTTTGAGGTCCCTTCCAACCTTACCATTCTATGATTCTATGATCTGTGCTCCCAGAGGGAGTTGTGGGGATAGCAAAACATCCTAGAAATGCAAGCAGAGCTCCAAGAACACACAGCTCCCAGGGGTATGCTCACCTCCTGTGCACAGGGGAGATGTAAACCAAGCAGCAGGCACACAAAGGGGAATTTGTATCAGTTCTCTGTGCATGCTTGGAAGGGGCTTCTGGACATCTTGTTGCCATAACAAACCTGTGTACAGAAAGCATTAACACCTCCTCACACCTGCCTGCGTGTCAGAGGGATGCATTCTTGCTGCCCACAGCTGAATGAGTTCTGTAATGTCTCAGGGACTCTTCCAACCCTGATTCTCTCTGAATCCATGATGATCCCTAACACCTCACAGAACTGGTGAGACCCCATCTTGAGTACTGTCTTCAGTTTGGGGCTCCCCAGTTGAAGAGGGACAGGGACCTGATGGAGAGAGTCCAAGGGAGGGCTGTGAGGATGAGGAGGGGACTGAGCACTGCCTGGTGAGGAGAGGCTGAGGGACCTGGGGCTGCTTATTCTGGAGAAGAGAAGGCTGAGAGGGGATTGAATCAATGTTTAGAACTATCTGAGGGCTGGGGGTCAGGAGGGGGGGGACAGGCTCTGCTCACTGCTGCCTGGGATAGGACAAGGAGCAATGGATGGAAGCTGCAGCACAGGAGGTGCCAACTCAACACCAGGGGCAACTTCTTGGCTGGAAGGGTCCCAGAGCCCTGGCACAGGCTGCCCAGAGAGGTTGTGGAGTCTCCTTCTGTGGAGCCTTTCACAGCCTTGATGTGTTGCTGTGTGCCCTGAGCTGGATTGTCTGGACCCTCCCTGAATCTGCTGAGCACACTCCTCTTAATGCCCCCCAGGATCCCATTGCCCTCTTGCCCACCAGGGCTCACTGCTGCCCATGGATGTTCTCCCCCAGCACTCTCAGATCCCTCTCCCAGGGCTGCTCTCCAGCAGTCACCTCCCAGCCTGTCCTGCTGCAGTTTATTCATCCTCCCCAGGTGCAGGACTCTGCACTTGTCCTTGTTGAATCTCATTTGGTTCCTCTGTGCCCAGCTCTGTCTGCCCAGGTCTCTCTATGCCCATTTCTTGGCCAGATGGAGTCCTTCCCCAGTTAAATTGTCCTTGGAGACTTAATGAGCTGTAAGGATCAAGTCCTGTAGTGCAAAGACTGGACCCAAGAAGGGGGTTGAAATTCCTGTGATGAATTAGTGACTATGCATGAGGCCTTTAACCTACAGGAGATTTGTCTTGATTATCACAGCAGAGTTCAGGGCACATCTGGAGCTCTTGCCTTGAACTGTCCTCAGACAGAGACTCTTTTTTTTGCTGCATTTCCCTTTAATGGACTTGCCTGGAGAGAAGGAACACAGCCCAGAGCAGGCACAGAGGTATTTGAAGCACTCTGCTGTGTTTTAGCTCTGCCCTCAGGAGAAGAGCAACTCGATGGTTCCTTTTCCCATGAGTTTCCATGAATGTTTTGGTACCTGTTTGGGTCTGCTTCAGCTGTAGCCTTCTCCTCACATCACAGTTTTGAACTGAATGCTGAAAAAAAAAAAAATCCCAGCACCCTACATGCAGCTGACTGCCAGAGCAAGGCCATGGAGTTCTCATTTAGAGCAAGATCTCCTCCATGCTGAGGAGTGCAGACAGGTTCTTGGAGGGGGGAGAGCCAGCTTGGAATATCACACCCAAGCCTAAATGTAGGAAGGGTGCTGAAGATCCGTTTGGAAGGTGTCAGCCAGTGTTTGATGTAGCATGGTTGGGCTTTTTCTTTCCCTTTGTCCTTTTTCCTCGTTTCTCTTATTTCTTTTCCTTTGCCTTTTTCTCTTCTTTTTCTTTTTTTTCCTTTTTTTTTCTTATTTTTCTTTTTTTTCTTATTTTTCTTTTTTCTATTTTTTTTCTTTTTATTATTTTTTTTC
>WBNM01046123.1:0-12452 GCA_013399055.1 Ramphastos sulfuratus
GAATGCATCCAGATGAGTCCTGATACCCTCTAGGGAAGGAGACTCCACAACCTCTCTGGGCAGCCTGCTCCAGTGATCTGCAAGGCAAAAGGAACCAAAGAGCTGCAAACACTGCAAGTGCTGGAGGTGAGGAGTTAGAGAGGGTTCAGTGAAGGCAGCTGAGTGCATGCAGGGAAGGGATAATTAATACTCTGACTCCTCCAAACACACTCAGTGCAAGCTCCTGTGCAGGCTTACAGGGTGCTGATGGCACAGGAGCCTCAGCAGAACCTGCTCACAGGTTCCTCAGCAGAAAGGGGATGTGTAAGGCTCCTGGGTCACAGCTATGAACAGCATGAAAAGCTGAGCAGACACTTTTGCTTGGCTGTTCTCCATCCAGCTAAACTGGAAACAAGGCTGCTGACACTGAATTCATTCTTTGCCAACCTCATCCAGTGTTTGTAGGGAGAATTTATGAGTCATAAAGGGCTTTAAGGATAATAAAATTAGGTTAACATTGTATTGTACTACAATGCTTTAGGAGGATCCTTCCCACTCTGGTTGTTGAGAATGAGTTAATGTTCCAAGGACACTCCACTTTCCTACCCTGCCATGAAATCAGGGTACCCAGAGCAAAGCCAAATCATTTTTATCTGCCTCTCTCTTGGCCTGCTTTAGGCTTTGCTAACAATAAAGATTCTTAGGGAAGCCATAAATATTCCTGATTTCAGGTTACAAGCTCCCAGCTTCTGTTCCTGCTGCTAGAAATCTGCTCACACTCAGCACCTCTGCTGGCACCTGGCAGTACAAAACTCATCAGTGACTGCAGTCAGCACACTCAGTGCAGCTGTAGGCAGATCACCCAGTCCAACCCCCCTGCCACAGCAGGATCACCTAGGACAAGCTACACAGGAACACATCCAGGAGGCTTCTTGAAAGAAGGAGACTCCACAACCTCTCTCTGGGCAGCCTGCTCAGGGTCCCAGAACCCTCACTGCAAAGCATGTTGAAGTTTTCATCATGTTGAGATTTACATCATGTTGAGGTTCATATCATGTTGAGGTTTACATCATGTTGAGGTTTTCATCATGTTGAGGTTTTCATCATGTTGAGGTTCACATCATGTTGAGATTCTCATCATGTTGTGGTTTACATCATGTTGAGGTCTTCATCATGTTGAGGTTTTCATCATGTTGAGGTTTTCATCATGTTGAGGTTTTCATCACGTTGAGGTCTTCATCATGTTGAGGTTTACATCATGTTGAGGTGGAACCTCCCAGGTCCCAGCTTGTGTCCACTACCCCTTGTCCCATCACAGGACACCACTGCAAGGATCCTGGCCCCTTCTTCTTGCCACCCACCCCTCAGATACTTATAAACACTGAGAGAAGATCCCCTCTCAGCTTTCTCTTCCCCAGCCCCAGGGCTCTCAGCCTTTCCTCCTCACACATGTTCAGTCCCTTCATCATCCTTATAGCCTCTGCTGGACTCTTCCCAGTCCCTCTTGAGCCCAGAACTGGACTCAGGACTCCAGCTGTGGCCTTACTATGGCAGAGTAGAGAGGGAGGAGAACTCACAGCCACACTTGAGCACACTGTGCTGCTCCTGTTTGGATCATTGCCTGTTTCCTGGACTTTTCTCCTCAATTCCACAGAGCTTTGAGGCAATCTTAGGAGTAAGTGAGATGACCACAGAACTCCAGTTGCTGCCCCAGGCCAGAAACCCTGTGGTGCACCCACAGGAAGAAGGTTGCTGCTGCTTTGTGTCCCTATTGATTCCATGAATAAGTGATGGGCTCCTTGCAATGATGAAGTGGTAACTATAGCTTCCTTAAGGCTGGAAGTGGCAAGCTTAATATTTAAAGCCCACATCAATAATTGAAGTATCAGCCTCTCCTCAACGGGAGGAGGTTGGGGTTATAATTTCCTTCCTCCCAGAAGGATCTCCTCTGTTTCTTGGTGCAGAAAACTCATCTGGGAGCCACAAATTATTTCTTCCCAAGCACTGGAACAGGCTGCCCAGGCCAGTTGCAGAGTCACCACCCCTGAGGTAGTTAAAAGGCTCATGGATGTGGTGCTGAGGGATGTGGTTTGGTGGTGGTGACTTAGCAGCAGTGGTGAGATTGTGAGCTCTGGGTGAGCAGTTGGGCTTAAGGATCTCAAAGGTCTCTTCTGTCCTCAGCAGTTGTATGATTCTATGGTTCTGCATAGGTTGTGCCACTGTGTTTATTTTTGTACCCAAACCAGATTTGTGTTACTTCTGAAGGGGTGGTCAGGCAGTGGAGGAGTTACCCAGGGAGGTGATGGAGTCACAGAATCACAGAATTAAGCAGGTTGGAAAAGACCTCTAAGGTCATCCAGTCCAACCTAGCACCTAACACCTTCTGATTAACTAACCCCTGGCACTCAGTGCCTCATGCAGCCTCCATTAAACACCCCCAGGGATGGGCACTCCACCACCTCCCTGGGCAGCCCATCCCAATGCCAATCTCTCTCTTGCTGCCAACAACTTCTGCCTAACACCCAGCCTGAACCTGCCCTGGCACAGCTTGAGGCTGTGTCCTCTTCTTCTGTCCCTGGCTGCCTGGCAGCAGAGCCCAACCCCAGCTGGCCACAACCTCCCTGCAGGTAGCTGCAGAGAGCAATGAGGTCTGCCCTGAGCCTCCTCTTGTGCAGGCTGCACACCCCCAGCTCCCTCAGCCTCTCCTCACAGGGCAGTGCTCCAGGCCCCTCCCCAGCCTTGGTGCCCTTCTCTGGGCACCTTCCAGCACCTCAACATCTTTCTTAAACTGAGAGGCCCAGAACTGGACACAGGACTCAAGGTGTGACCTAACCAGTGCTNGCTTTGTAAAATTTCCATTGTACCTGTTTACATTTAGTAGCAGTGTTATTGATTCAAGCTGTACTGATTTGAAAGTAGAAGTCTTTAACACTGAGCCCCTTCAAAGATCCTCATAAATCTGTGGCATTTTGCCAGCGTTGCTTACAAAGCAGCAGAGAACTGCTGGAAGGAAAAGCTCCAGCTGTAGGAATAAATGGAGCCAAAAAGTAACATCCAAATAGAAATTATTCAGTTCATGATTTCACTTTGATCACCAGATGTTTGTCATGTGCCTTCAGCATTAGAGAAGAGGAGAGAGGAGGAGGTGGGTGGTGTGATGCTTAGCTGACATAGAACCATAGAATTGGAAGGTTGGAAGGGACCTCAAAGCTCAGCCAATTCCAACCCCCTGCCATAGGCAGGGACACCTCCCACTAGCACAGGTCACTCAAGGCCTCATCCAGCCTGGTCCTGAACACCTCCAGGGAGGGAGCAGCCACAACCTCCCTGGGCAACCTGTGCCAGTGTCTCACCACCCTCACTGCAAACAACTTCCTCCTAACATCCAATTTCAATCTCCCCTCTGCCACTCCAAACCCATTCCCCTTGTCCTGCCATTCCAAGCCCTTGTCAGTAGTCCCTCCCCAGCCTTCCTGTAGCCCCCTTTAGATCCTGGAAGGCCACTCCAAGGTCTCCTGGAAGTCTTCTCTTTTCCAGGCTGCAGAACCCCAACTCTCTCAGCCTGTCCTCATCACCAGAACCTCTCTGGGTGGCATCACCAGAGCTGAGCTCTCAGGAGTGTCTTCCTGATTCAGGAACACCAGGCATGAATGGCACAGAGCAGCAGCTTAGCCAAGCTCCCTTGGGTGAGCTGAGGCCTTTGGAAGCACATTGCTAATGGTGTGTAATTGCTTTCTGAATTGGTCTTTTGGAGAGAGTAATTGTGTTAGAGGAGCTGCTGCACCTCCCTGCGAAGTGCTAAGCTGGCAGATCTCCTTTCCTGAGGCACTCTTCTCATTCAGCAAGTGCTGCTGCCACCCACCCCTCCTAGCCAAGGTGCTTTGAATTCCAATCCACCACCACAGCATTCCCAGCCACTTCTCCAGAGCTGCTTCAGGTCAGGATTTAACTCTTCACCTCCACCTTTCCCAGGTCAGGTGAGACTGGAGTGTGAAGTCTTTGATATTTGGCACAGGGAAAGCAATGACAGGTTGAGAGTTGGAGTGGTTCAGCCTGGAGAGGAGAAGGCTCCAGGTAGACCTCAGAACAAGACTGGTGCCAGGACTGATCCCTGAGGGATTCTGCCCCTTTGCTCTGCCCAGGTGAGACCTCACCTGGAGTACTGCATCCAGCTCTGGAGCCCCCATTATAGGAAGGACATGGACAAAGCCCTGGCACAGGCTGCCCAGAGAGGCTGTGGAGTCTCCTTCTCTGGAGCCTTTCCAGGCCTGTCTGGATGTGTTCCTGTGTGCCCTGAGCTGCATTGTTTGGTCCTGCTCTGGCAGGGGACTTGGACTGGATGAGCTCTTTGGAGCAGCTCTGCCATGGTCCCTTCCAACCCCTGACATCCTGTGAGCTGTGATCCTGCTCTGGCAGGGGGGATTGGACTGAATGAACTTTGGAGGTCCCTTCCAGCCCCTGACATTCTGTGACTCTCTGATTCCTGGGCTGCACTGAGCAGCTTTTATTTTTTTCTGCTGAGCTGGGGTAGAGTTTGCTACCAAAAGAGATGCAGAGCATCCCAAGCAGGAGTCATTAGGTGCTGTGCTCCTTTGCTTTTGATTGTCTGCCATGATTTCTTTCACATTGCTCTGATTTGATTATTCCAGCTGATGTGAAGCTGGAGATTCTTTATTGCTCTGATTGCATGATGTTGTGTTTTCTCTTCCTCTAATAAGAGCCTTGCCAATTTCTTTCTTTTTTTCCCCCCCCTGTTTCTTCTTCTTTATTTTTTCCTCCATGATTCATCTCCGTGTCTTGAGGCCTCTTATCTTTGATGAGAATTTTCACAGCTTCTATTTCCACAGTGCTTAAGGATGAATGCTTATTAAGCTTATCATGATCCTTAGGCAGCAGCTCAGTGAGCTAGCTAAATGTGTGCCTGATTTTTAGCATATGAGTGCTTTCAGTGATTTCAAGGGGATTTACTACACACAGCTTTAGATTCAGGCATCACCATCTGCACCCTGGTGAGCTGGGGCCTTGGTGCTTTAGGGAAGACAACTTTCAGCTTGCCTGTTGTCTTCATGTCTTGGTTGAGATCTGCCAGACTCAGCCTCTCGGAAGTCAAAAGTCTGTTTTTGCCTACTGCTTGTGTCATGGAATCATAGAAGGGTTTAGGTTGGAAGGGAGCTCAAAGCTCAGCCAGTTCCAACTCCCCTGCCATAGGCAGGGACACCTAAAACAGGTTGCTCATGGCNCATCACTCCTCCTGCCCTGCTGCCCACACTCCAGCTGACCTGTTGGCAGGCTGCTGTCTTTGCTCTAGCCTTGTACTGAGAATTATCAGCTGCCCAAATGCTTTTAGAGATGAACTGAACCTTCCTGAATGGCTTTGTTTGGTTGTTTGTTTTTTTTTTCTTCCCTCCCTTAGGCAGATGTTGGATTTCTTTTTTTTCTTTTCTGATTTCTGTGGGATTATTTTTTACCTCCTCATGTGAGTTTTGTTGGATTTATTTTTGTTTTAACCTTCTTGTGTGATTTCTGAAGGCTGTTGGTATTTATTTATTTATTTTTTTTAATGCTGGAGAGGGAAAAGAAAGAAAGAAAGGAAAGAAAAGAAAGAAAAGGCAAATTATAACCACGAAGTAATTTATATGATAGAGCTTTAAAGAAAAGAGGAAGCAAGCAACCAGCTGATGGCTAAAGAATTGTCAATTGACTGGCAGCAATTAGTTATCTTGTGTGTGTGTGAGAGAGAGAAAATAAACCTTATCAGTGTGTTTGGTTTAACACAAATCCTCTTGTCTTTGCCTTTCTAGGGATGAAGTATTTAGAACAAGCACATTACAAGAGCAGTAATAAAAAAACAAAACCAATTAACCCCCCCCCCCCCCCCTCCAAAACCTAACACACTGCTGAGGGAACAAAGGGTTGGTGACTCCAAGCATGCTTCAGATGCTTCTGCTGATGGCATACAAACAGGGGCTGTGAAAGCAATCCAAAAGAGCTCTCATTGATGCCCCAGACAGTGATGTGGGTTTGCCTTCTGGGCATTGCCAGAGGTCATTTCCATCAGCACAATCTCTGGTTCTCCCCCCTCCCCAAATTAAAAACAAAGCCTCCTGGAAGTATGTGGCAGTGATCAAAAGGAGGCTCCACAATAAGAATTCTGTGTGGAGCTAATGAGAGAGTAATTGTGGTGTAATTAAGTACCAGCTGATTGCTATCCTGCGTGGTTACTGGAGGCAATGGCAGCTGCTAAGCCACAGCCTGTGGGCTGCCAGCTGGACCCAAGGCCAGCCCAGGTACCACAGTTCTGATGCTTTACTTCTTTTTCATTGACTCAGATGTAAGCTGATGAGCACAGGATGCTTCTCCAGTGCTCTAGACCTTGTGTTCCTCATGGCATCCTCAGCAGCTGCTGGCGTTTGGGCAGGCAGAGGTGCAGAGGTGCAGAGATGCAGACATCACAGATTCAGAGATCCATAGATTCAAAGATCCAGACATCACAGATTCAGAGATCCATAGATTCAGAGATCCAGACATCACAGATTCAGAGATCCATAGATCCAAAGATCCAGACATCACAGATCCAGAGATCCATAGATTCAGAGATCCAGAGATTCAGACATCACCGATCCAGAGATCCAGAGATTCAGAGATCCAGAGATTCAGACACCCACAGATCCAGAGATCCATAGATCCAGAGATCCAGAGAGTCAGACATCCACAGATTCAGAGATCCATAGATTCAGACATCCACAGATCCAGAGATCCATAGATTCAGAGATCCATAGATCCAGAGATCCAGACATCACAGATCCAAAGATCCAGACATCACAGATCCAGAGATCCATAGATTCAGAGATCCATAGATCCAGAGATCCAGACATCACAGATCCAAAGATCCAGACATCACAGATCCAGAGATCCATAGATTCAGACATCCACAGATCCAGAGATCCATAGATTCAGAGATCCATAGATCCAGAGATCCATAGATTCAGACATCCACAGATCCAGAGATCCATAGATTCAGAGATCCATAGATCCAGAGATCCATAGATTCAGACATCCACAGATCCAGAGATCCATAGATTCAGAGATCCATAGATCCAGAGATCACAGATCCAGAGATCCATAGATCCAGAGACCACAGATCCAGAGATCCATGGATTCAGACATCCACAGATCCAGAGATCCATAGATTCAGAGATCCATAGATCCAGAGATCACAGATCCACAGATCCATAGATTCAGAGATCCATAGATTCAGACATCCACAAATCCAGGGATCCATAGATTCAGAGATCCATAGATCACAGATCCAGAGATCCATAGATTCAGACATCCACAGATCCATAGATTCAGAAATCCATAGATTCAGAGATGCAGAGATTCAGACATCACAGATTCAGTGATCCATAGATTCAGTGATCCATAGATTCAGTGATCCATAGATCCAGAGATTCACAGATTCAGTGATCCATAGATTCAGAGATCCATAGATCCAGAGATTCACATATTCAGAGATTTGTGGATCCATGGAATGGTTTGGGTTGGGAGGGACCTTGAAGATCATCCAGTTCCAAGCCCCCTGCCATGGGCACTAGCTGAGGTAGCTCAAGGCCTCATAGAATTGTCAGGGGCTGGAAGGGACCTCAGGGAGCAGCCAGCTCCAACCCCCTGCCATGCCCAGGGACACCTCACACTAGAGCAGGTTGCTCAGAGCCACATCCAGCCTGGCCTTAAACACCTCCAGGGATGAGGCTTCCACCACCTCCCTGGGCAACCTGTGCCAGGCTCTCACCACCCTCATGCTGAACAACTTCCAGACATCATCCAACCTGGTTTTGAAGACCACTAGGGAGGAGGAATCCAGGATCAAAGGAATCAAAGGGAACTTCCCAACAGAAGCAGTTTGAGGCCCCCTGGCATTGCCATGGAACTGAAATTCAGTTGCAGGAGTGCTGGGGAGCTGAGGAATCCTGACTGCTCCTGTGGGCTGGACACAACTTTAGGCCTCCCTGTTTGCCCTAAAAGTCTTCCCTCAAATTCCAAGCAAGGAGGAGTCTTTTGTTCCCTCCTGAAAGCTCATGGCAAAAGCAGTGGCAGGGATCTTGAGTCCCTTCTTCGGGAGGAGAGGGAGCAGAGTGATTTGGTCCTGTGGCTCTTGCTCTTCAGAGGGATTCCCCAGACTTTCCTACTGCCCTGACCATTGCTATGCTGCAAGACTGCAAATCTCAGCTCTTCCCTTCCCTTCCCATGCTCTGCCCAGCCCCTGAAACCACACATCCTGAGCCTTTGTTGCTATGCAAACCCCTGTCCAGGCTGCGGGTCCCCAGCAGCACTCACTGACAACCCCAAGCTTGCCACCACTGCCCTGGCACCTCTCACTGACAGACAAAGAGCTGTGCGTGGGCTAGAACAGGGGAGAAGCATCTTCCTAACAAAGATACAATTTCCAGGGAGATAATGAGTGAGGGGGAAGGTGAGAATCATGTCTGTGAGCTAAAACTGAGCCTCTTTCTACAGTCATGTTCTCCAGGCTGCCCTGCAATGAGGATGCTTTGTGAGAAGTGACAACTGAGATTTTTATTTCCTGTTTTCCCTCACTTAAGAGTCATAGAAGCATAGAATTGTTTCTCTCATCATCATCTCATAGATGATCTCTAAGATCATCAAGGCCAAAGGTCTACCCAACACCATCATGGCCATTAAGCTATGTCCACATCTTTCTGGAACACCTCCAGGGATGGTGACTTCATCATCTCCCTGGGCAGCCTCTTCCTTTCAGGCTAACAAGGAGTCATGGCTCACATCACTCAGACAGAGTTTGGGGCTACCTTGGGTGCTCTACAGTCTGAGCACTTTGACAGCTCCAGCTCCTGAACACCTCCAGGGATAGAATCATGGAATCATAGAAGGGTTGAAGTTGGAAGGGAACTCAAAGCTCAGCCAGTTCCAACCCCCTGCCATAGGCAGGGGCACCTCCCACTAGAACAGGTCACTCAAGGCCTCATTCAGCCTAGTGCTGAACACCTCCAGGGAGGTTGTGGAGCACAGAAGCACAGAATGTGATCTTTGATCANCCCAGCACACAGTTGCTGTCTGGGCTGCACTCACACTGCAGCCTCATCTTGAGCTCCCCAGCTGGTGAACACCTCCAGGGATGATGACTCCACCACCTCCCTGAGCAGCCTGTTCCTTTTAGGCTAACAAGCAATCATGGCTCACTTTACCCAGGCAAAGCCTGGGGCCACTTTGGGTACTCTCTAGTTTGAGGACTTTCACCATCCCAGCTCCAGGGCAAATTTCATCATCTTCCCTGGGAGACACAGTTAAAGGTGAGGTATTCCCCTAGTGAATGAAACCTTTGCTATTCTTTCTGCTGTTTTTCTGCCTCATTAAACACAGACCATTGATTAAGCAACAGTGGCAGACAGGAAAAGGTAAAATGGCTTGGAAGTAATTGGCCTCTTTTGAATCTGGCAGGCAGAAGCCATCATCATCTCTAGCAGTGATGCATCTGTTTGTCTGTCTGCCCTGCACTTCTATATGCAAGGAAACACAAAACTACTCAAAATTCAAGGAGTTCTGCATATCAGAATCTAATTGAGAACAGCTCCTTGTCTGAGGAAGCATGTTGCTAAGTTACAGGCTGGAAATATGGGAACAAGGAAGTCCATGGCTGGGGAAAAATGAGTCCTTGGCCCCTCAGGCAGAGCTGATTTTCACAGGATGATCATGGGGAGAGCATTGGGCAAGAAGGACATTGAGGAGCTGCAGTGTGTCCAGAGAAGCTGGGGAAGGGTCTGGAGGACAGGGCTGGGGGGGGAGGAGCAGCTGAAGGAACTGAGATTGTTCAGCCTGGAGGAGAGGAGGCTGAGAGGAGACCTCATTGCTCTCCACAGCTCCCTGAAAGGAGGTTGCAGCCAGGTGAGGTTTGGTCTCTTCTGCCAAGAAACAAGTGATAGGACAAGAGGATATGACCTCAAGCTGCACCAGGGTAGGTGTAGGTTGAACATTAGAAGAAATTTCTTCCCTGAAAGAGTTCTTAACCACTGGAACAGGCTGCCTAGGGAGGTGGTTGAGTCCACATCCCTGGAAGTGTTTCAAAGATGCAGAAATGTGGTGCTGAGGGCCATGGTTTAGCACCAGACTCAACAGAGGTAGAGAATGTTTGGACTGGATGATCTTAAAGGGCTTTCCCAGCCCAAATGATTCCGTGATTGTATGCAGATAGATGAGTTCTGGGCTGTTTCTTCCCAGTTCTGGGCTGTTTCTTCCCAGTTCCTCATCTGTGCTGGAGCTGAGCAGTGCTGAGCCATTTTAAACCCTGCATGGAGGGAATCCTGCTCTGAACTGTGTCTGCATCAGAGACAGTTGATGGGGGA
Organism: Ramphastos sulfuratus; assembly: GCA_013399055.1. NCBI lineage: Eukaryota > Metazoa > Chordata > Aves > Piciformes > Ramphastidae > Ramphastos > Ramphastos sulfuratus. The sequence continues at coordinate 10,359 of WBNM01046123.1, forward strand.
TGGACAGACTGACTCATTCTCAATGTATCTGCAGCTGGACCAGTTGGAAAGGGAATTGGTCTTTATGTGAAGGAAGGATGAGGCTGGAAGAGGACTCTTGTGACACTCAAAACTTCTGCTGTGATGGGAGGACTTTGGTCTCATCACTGCAGAGTGCTGTACTGGGAGAGAGCAGTCTCTGGGCTTGCTGGTGGAGAGGTGGAAGAGATGTGGCACAAGGAGCAGGATATATTGGAAAGGTAGGGACAGGTTAGGGACAGCAGAGTTGGCAGAGGGCCTGAAAGTGTCATGAAGAGGAGAAGAGAGTCCTCTGTAAAGCCTCAGGTGCTTCAGGGGGAAGAATAGAGAGAAGGAAACCAAACCCATGGGGATTGAGTGTTTGCTGCACCTCAGCCAACACTTGGATATCACAGCCCATGTGTAGCACTGGCTTCTTAGCATCTGCTGGGACTCTGGAACAGGTGCAGTGGCACAAAGGGGAAGGTGGAAAGAACCTCAAGAAATCATCATTTTGGACCTCCTCCTGTCCAAGAAGGACATTGAGGGGCTGGAGCATGTCCTGAGATGTTCAACCACACTGGTGAAGGATCTGGAGAACAGGGCTGGAGGAGCAGCTGAGGGGCCTGGGATTGGTCAGTCTGGGGAAGAGGAGGCTGTGCAGCCAGGCTGTGTGCACACTATCACTGAGAGCAGCCTTAGAGATGTGACAGTTCAGGCACTCTGAGCAGGTCTCTGTTTGGACACTGAAATCCATCTGTGAGCAGATGTCCCCTTCCAGCCAGGGATGGGTCTGTCTGCAGGCTTCAAGCAGTGGGATGCATTGGAAGGGCTGTGGTGGGTAGGGAGAGAGAGGTTCTCCTGCCCCTCTGCTCTGCCCTGCTGAGGCTGCAGCTGGAGTCCTGTGTCCAGTTCTGGGCCCCCCAGTTCAAGAGGGACACAGAACTGCTGGAGGGAGTCCAGCACAGAGCCACAGAGATGCTGAAGGGAATGGAACAGCTCTGGTAGGAGCAGAGCCTGAGGGAGCTGGGGCTGGGAGCTTGCAGAGGAGGAGCTGAGAGGTGACCTCAGCAATGGTTCTAAAGATGTGCAGGTGAGTGGCAGGAGGCTGGAGCCAGGCTCTGCTGGGTGATGCCCAGTGCCAGCACAAGGGCAGTGGTGGAAGCTGAGGCAGAGGAAGTGCCATGGAAACATGAGGAGGAATTTTTTGCCTGTGAGGGTGACAGAACCCTGGCACAGGCTGCCCAGGGGGGTTGTGGAGTCTCCCTCTCTGGAGATCTTCAAACCCTGCCTGGATGTGTTCCTGTGTGAGCTGTTCTGGATGCTCCTGTTCTGGCAGGGGGGTTGGACTGGCTGAGGTTTGGGGGTCCCTTCCATTCTGTGATTCCCAGATGCATACTCCCCCACAAATGAGGAGTGTTAGGTGGAGATCAGAGGTGCAGACTGAAAGGAGGATCTCGGTTGTGCTGTTAGCATCATGGGCACGCTCTTAGTAGCTACTGCTGCAAAGAGCAGGGAAATAAACAGCCCCAAACCTGAGAACATTAAAACATGACAGATGATCTGCATCAGCCAGGAGAGGCAGGCAGAGAGCAGCTCAGGAAACAGAGCAGTGATCTGGAGAGAAAGGTAAATAGTGCCAGAGCTGTGGGCATTGACAGCCCAAATATGAATGCTTGGAGCTGCTTTGCAGGGGTGTGCAATCAATTCCTGGGATAGGTGAGTAAGAAGGACTAGTTGGAACCACTTCCCTGAAATGGCTTTTTGACAGTGTGCTGAATTTGTGGCTGAGCAGATGCCATGGAGAAAAAGGTGTCTGCTTGCCACCAAAGAGCTTTGCTTCTTCCTACTGACAACCAAACACTGCACACAAGATGTTTGGGATTGCAAATACTGCTGAGGAGACTGATGACTGCTTTCCATGGTAGCTCATCTTATGCTCCCTTCCCTTCCCTTCCCTTCCCTTCCCTTCCCTTCCCTTCCCTTCCCTTCCCTTCCCTTCCCTTCCCTTCCCTTCCCTTCCCTTCCCTTCCCTTCCCTTCCCTTCCCTTCCCTTCCCTTCCCTTCCCTTCCCTTCCCTTCCCTTCCCTTCCCTTC
>WBNM01046134.1:0-30527 GCA_013399055.1 Ramphastos sulfuratus
GTCCTTCTTGAAGTGAGGGGCCCTTCTCTTCCCATCCCTGGAATGGCATGTCAATCAGAGCAGCAGAAAATGCAATTTCTGATGACTTGAGGGTGGAGAGATCAGATCAAGTAGGTGTGAGAGAAACTGAATAAAACATTAGAGTGTAGGACAAAATAAAATGGCCTGTTCCAGCGATTTCTGTTGCCAAGCTCTGCAGATCCTTCCTGCCTTGCTAACCCTTCTCACAGGTAATCACAGGAGTGGTTTTGCTTCCTTCTGAAGGTGACCCAGCTGATGATGAAGAGAAAGGGTAACTGTGTCCTGTGGCTTTGAATTTCTGCTATTGGTTCTGCCTGGTTAGGGATAATTACACTTTGGTAATGGTTATTACTCACAAGTTCCTGACCCACTCCCCAACTGCAGCTCCACCTTCCTGGGTTTTTCTTGCCTGGGAATTGCTCTGCAGTTGGGTTTATAACCTTAACAGATGATCTCTGCTGCAGAGGCATCCCAGTGCTAGTGTTACATCTACCAAACTTCACATAAATTCTGTCAGGAAGGAAGAGAATAAAGTGAATGCTGCTGTGAGGTGTGAAGATGCTAAATCTTTCCTCCTGCCTTAACAGCAGCAGCTTTGTGCCTCAAAAATAAGCAGAAGTCCTCTCCAGGACAGGGATGCTCTCAGAGCAGAGGACACGTTAGGCTGGGGCAGAGGAGGAACCAGGACTCTGTGCTGTTATAGGGCCAAATGAAGAGATAAAGTGGTACCATCATTAGGCTTTCATTAAATGTCCTCAAACCAGCAAAAATCCAGTGTGGCTTACTGGGAGATGCATGGAAAGGAGATGGTGAATCCCAGACAATGACACAGAGCAGCCCAGCAAGGGGAATGGTTTTAGGAACCAGAAGGACACATGAAACCCTCCAGGATGGCTGAAAAAGCTTCTTTGGCCCCATTAATGCTTCTGGTAACAGAGCTCCTATCTGGCTAGAGCTGCTGGAAATTGTCCACCCTGTCTCTTTCAGCATCTCTCCAGCTCTTGGAATACAGAAGATGGAGTAGAGATCCTTAACATCTGTCATCAGTGTCTCCAGAACATAGTATTAAAGACCACATGTGGAGCAGAGGCACCACTCCAAACACTAAGCTAATGGAGAACCAAGGAGAACTGTGGGTCACTCCAGTGGCTAGCACAAAACTGGAAACAAACACTAGAGGATAGATCTGCATCTGAAACCGTGGTGGGACCTGGCTCCAAAATGGCTGTGAAATGGTTCAGTTGCAACAGTTTCACTTGGGGGGAAAAAAAAAAAAGGAAAGAAAGAAAGAAAGAAAGAAAGAAAAAAAGAAAAAGGAAGGGAAGCAAAAAGGAAAAAAAGGGGAAGGAAAAAGGAAAAAGAGAAAAGAAAAAAGAAAAAAGGGAAAAAGGAAAAAAAGGAAAAAAGAAAAAAAAAGGGCAAAAGGAAAAAAAGGAAAAAAGAAAAAAGAAAAAAAGGAGAGAGGAAAAATAGAAAAAAAAAGAAAGAAAANAAAGGGGGAAAGGAAAACAAGAAAAAAAGAAAAAATAAAAAAGGGAAAATAGATAAAAAGAAAGAAAATAAAAAGAAAAAAGAGAAAAAAACCGAAAGGGAAAAAAAAGGAATTATTTTGCTTTTCAACAAGATGTCAATATTAGTGGTGAGACCAAACTGACTGCTGCTTTTCCCAGCCAAGGCAGCAGCCAAAGTGCCTCTGCCTGAAGGGTGGCAGCACCCCACAGGCCCCCCTTGGCCCAGCATGCCCATCACAGCTGCTTTAGCAGGGAGCAGCCAAGGTCTCTGCTGAACACTACCGACCCCCTCGGAAGCTTGGGAAAGGAGTGACACCATCACTTTGGGACGAAGCCAAGCAGAGAAACATGTGTCCTGGGCAGGATGATGGAGCAAAATGGATGTCCCCGGAGCTCCTGGCAGGCGTCTGGGGCTCTCAGTCCCCACGGTGGGGTCTGGCTTGCCAGAAGGAGCAGCCAAGTCCCGAGGAGGCTCCTGCAGCCCCAGCCCCAGGCGCTGCTGGCACTAATGAAGCTGCAAAGCCCTCATCCCCTTTCTCTTTTCTTTTCCCAGGTCGGAGCACCCCATCCCACCAGAATGCACTTGAAAGAACAAGATACTTCCTTTGTAGGGGCAAACAAATGATGATTAATGTGTTAGTTGTAATTAATCTGCGATGACAGATTAGCGGAGCAGCGGCAGTGCCTTTTGCTGCTGCAGGAGCCAGTGCTGATAGGACAGCTGGTGAGAGGGGACACCAAATTCAATTTGCTCCTCATTTGCATACATATGACAACCATCTGTGCTAATAGCACTGCAATGTCTCTATTAGGCTCTCTGCTAGTGTGCCTGCTCACCTAGACTCCAATTAGGCCTTTAAGCCAGGGAGCTTAAAGCATAAATATTTGCAGAGGGGAAGGGGAGGCTCAGCAAGCCCCTGGGCACTGCCTTCCTTCTTCCTGCTGTAGGCTGAATCCACTCCAACTCCTGAGCTAAGATGTTCTGCTGCCATTTAGCACCCAGTTCTAGGCTCACCAGTTGAAGAATGAGAAGGAATTGCTTGAGAGGTCACAGCAAACGGCTCCAAAGGTGATCAGGAGACTGGAGCATCTCTTGTGAGGAAAGGCTGAGGGACTGCCTGAAAGGAGGTTGTAGCCAGGTGGGGTTGGGCTCTGTCCTCACCCAGGGACAGAACAAGAGGATAAAGTCTCAAACTGCACCAGGGCAGGTTTAGGCTGGGTGTTAGGAAGAAGTTCTTCACAGAAAGAGTAATTGGCATTGGAATGGGCTGCCTGGGGAGGTGGTGGAGTCCCCATCCTTGGAGGTGTTTAAGAGGAGGCTGGATGAGGCACTTAGTGCCATGGGTTAATGAATTGGAAGGGTTAGGTGGTTGGTTGGACTCTAAGATCTCAAAAGTTAATGCTGTGATGCTGTGATTTGGAACTTTTTAGCCTGGAGAAGGGAAGGCTGAGAGGGAATCTTATCAATGCTTATAAACACTTAAAGAGTGGATGTCAGGAGGAAAGAGTGGATGTCAGGAGGATGGGGACTGTTTTTGCAGTGGTGCCCTGCAATAGGACAGGGAATGAAGGACACAAACATAAGTTTCATCTAGACTTGAGGAGGAGCTTCTTTACTTTGAGAGTGGTAGAGCAGCACTGGAGCAGGCTGCCCAGAGAGGTGGTGGAGTCTCCATCTCTGGAGTCATTCCAAACCCCACCTGGACACCATCCTGTGCAACCAGTTCTGGCAGGGGGGGTTGGACTCTGCTGGTCCTTTCCAAGCCCTATCATTCTGTGATCTGGTAATGAGATGCTGAGTGCAACTGCCACATTCACTCCACCAGCCCCAGCCTCAAAAAAATGTTTTGAGCCATGTGAGAAAACCCAGGAGAGTTGCTGAGGCTGATGGAAAAGTGGCCTTACAATGGGGAGGAAGCCTTCTCCACCCTATCTCTTACCCAAACTTGGCAGATTTTGGCCTTGAAAGCACACGAGTGCTACACCCACTGCCTGCAGCCATGAGGAGGTACCATGTGGGAGGTCACCCCTGCAAAGGTTGTCCCCTGCCCAGCTTTCCATGCCACACTTAGCAGCTGCTGTGGGAGCAACTGTGCACATGTGGCATAAGCACTCATCTGGCTTGAGCTAGGAGTGTGCCACAGGCATTTTTTCCAGGGGGGGGGCACTTATTTTTGTACATGCATTTTTAAAATAGCAGTCCCCTGAAAGCTAATTAGGGAATGAGTTAATTAATGAGCTGGCTCACCTACCCAGCTCTTCCTGTTCTTTCTATCAAGGTGATTTCTGCAGTCCTGAGTTTGTTTCTTGTTTTCCAGCTCTAATTCCTCAACCCATCCTGGATCATTTAATCAACTGAGAGGATGAGGAAGGACACTACAGGAGCTCACTGTAATCACAACCAGGGATACAGCAGTGCCTGCAGAGAACCTCGAGCTGGGCTGCTGCTCCAGGCACTGAGCAGGCCTCTTGATCATGACCAACTGGAAATTGGCTATGGCATGTTAAATGGCAGCCACTTCTGTGGCCAACCAAACTGATGCCTCCATATGGTTCAGTGCTACAAGGAGGGATTTTTGTCATAGAATCATAGAATCAGGCAGGGTTGGAAGGGATCACAAGGATCATCCAGTTCCAACCCCCCTGCCATGCCCAGGGACACCTCAAACTAGGTCAGGCTGCGCACAGCCTCATCCAGTCTGGCCTCAAAAACATCCAGGGATGAGGCTTCCACTACCTCCCTGGGCAACCCCTTCCAGGCTCTCACCACTCTCATGCTGAACAACTTCTTCCTAATATCCAGCCTGAATCTACCCATTTCCAGCTTTGTTCCATTCCCCCCACTCCTATCACTACCTGACAGCCTAAAAAGTCCCTCCCCAGCTTTCTTGTAGCCCCCTTCAGATACTGAGAGGTCACAATAAGGTCACTTTGGAGCCTTCTCCTCTCCAGACTGNTGCAGTGAGGATGGTGAGACACTGGTACAGGTTGCCCAGGGAGGTTGTGGTTGCTCCCTCCCTGGAGGTGTTCAAGGCCAGGTTGGAGGAGGCCTTGAGTAAGCTGTTCTAGTGGGAGGTGTCCCTGCCTATGGCAGGGGGTTGGAACTGGATGATCCTTGAGGTCTCTTCCAACCTTACCATTCTATGATTCTATGATTCTATGATTCTGTGCAGCCCTCAGCCTGGGCAGTACATCTCTGCTTGGTCACTACCACAAAACCCTAGCAGCTCATTCCTGAAAAGCTAATCTGCATGCACAGGCCTGGGTAAGCACACAAAGGGTTTGTAGCACTGGCTGGGCTTAATTAACAAATGCAGAGCAGCCTAATGAGTCTCATTTTACATTGAAACTGTTATTTACTTTTGACTTTCAGCAGGGACATAGGCACCATCCCCTGCTTGTGCACACACACATCAGCCTCTATGGGAATGGCTGAAGTTTTCACTCCTCTGCCCATGGAGTTGCTTGTTGAAGATAGCTGCAAGCAGCAGCAGGCAATTCACCCACAGAATCAGAGAATTGGTTTGCTTGGAAGCGAGCTTAAAGATCATCCAGTCCAACCTTCAACCCAACACCACCATGGCCATTAAACTATGGCCCACAGTGCCATGGCCACAGGTTTCTTGCACCCCTCCAGGGATGGTTACTCCATCACTTCTCCAGGCAGCCTGTTCCAATGCCTGACCACCCTTACAGCAAAGACATTTTTTCCCTAATATCCAACCTAAACCTTGTCTGGTACAACATGAGACCATTCCCTCTAGTTCTATTTCATGGTGAAGCACCAGCAGCAGGCAGCTGAGATGAGGCTGGTCTTTGTTAGCCAGTCCTGTGCCTTCACCAACCTTTATTCACAGAGGGCTCACTGAGCCTGGGAGAGCTGTGCTACCCCATGCTAGTGTGGCAGGGACCACCAGTTCTAGAGGCAGGACAAGAAGGCCTTCATGTTTACCACTGCTGGGAGCTGTGATCCTCAAGCATCTTTAATTCTAATGGCAATTAGGCACTGAAATGCCTCCTCACTGTGCATAAGCATTGCCTCCCAGGGGCTTCAGCAGTGCAGAGGCTCTGCATGGAGCCTCTCCTCTCAATGAGCTCAGGTTTTATCCCCAGCAGGGATTGAACCTGCAGCACTGAGCACCAAAACAGCTGCTGGCCAAGCTAATGGAGCTGTTGCAGCTCACAAGGCCCTAGTCCTTCCATTAGCTATGAGGCAAGCTGGCAGGGACTTGTGCTGGTGTGTTTATCCCAGAGAAAGCAGCTCCCTGTCTTCCTCAAGCCTGGTTCTGCCCTATCCTGAAACTACCAAGCTTCAGGTTTGGGCCCCCCATGTTCCCCAGGAGTCCTCCTCTGAACCTGGTGGGGCAGAGCATCAGCAGCAAAGACTCAGATTAATGAAGGACTTTATCAGTGTCTAGCAGTACCTGGCTCCCTCGAAAAGCAGGGGCTGCTGAGGGACCTCTCTGCTGTCACCACCAGTGCCCACCAGCATAGATCCTTGCCCAGAAATATCCTGGGTGACACAGTCAGCACTCAACACCCCCTGAAAGCCCTCAAACCCCAATGCTGAACGAAGCAGCATTGCCCAAAGAGGTAAGGGGCTGTGCCCAGCAGAACCAGTCCCACAGTGCCTCCATGGAGAACCCTCCCTGGGGCTTTGCTGGCACAGCTGTTTTTAAGAGCCATCAGCTCCTGTACCACAAAGCACACCTCATGATGCCCAACCCTAGCACGAACAGCAAGCAGAAACTCGTTCGCAGGGGCCCCTCCAGGGGTGCATGCAGAGTTCAGGTGTGCCAGCCCATTCTGGTGATGCTTATGTCTGTTTGGAGGGAAACTCCTGCTGTGTTTTATGGAAAACCATTTCCCAGCTCTGCTCCATGCAGCACAGAGCAGTGGTTGTGCAAGGCAGGCATTGAGGGCTGCTCCCCTGCACACACACACACACAGCATGCAGCACATTACCGTAAGGCACTGGGAACAAAGGAAATTGAGCCTTGAAATGCTTAATTTAAGCCTACACAAACCAAACCAGGCACACACCTACCCTGTTTCCATCAATTAAGTGTGGGCCAGAAGTTTACAGAGCAAACAGAACAGAAGGATACTGAAATCATTCCAAACCCAGGTATTAAATAAAGCCAAAAGTTCAGATGCAGAGCAGCACTTTAAAAAGTCCAAAGAGAGTAAGATAGGAAAAGATGTGATTAAAATCTCCAGGCCACCTTAACTCTGCCCTCTAATGATACCAAGGGTGGCACAATGATGACTGCAGCATATTGCTCCCCCATGGAGGCCAACAGGTTAAGTATTAGTTGTATTTGTGCCCACCTCAGCCATGGAGATCTTCTCTTGAATGAAGAAAACCTTAACCTCCCCCAGCACAGCTACATGAGGACAAACTGGAACTCAGGAGGTTTCAATTGAACTTAAGGAGAAACTTCTTTGTTGTGAGGCTGCTGGAGCCCTGGAGCAGGCTGCCCAGAGAGCTTGTGGAGTTTTCTGCTCTGGAGAGATTCCAAACCCCACCTGGACATAGTGATCTTAGCCAAGCTGCTGTGGGTGCCCTGCTGAAGCAGGGAGTTTGGACTGAAGGACTTGCAGAGGTCCCTTCCAAGCCTCACCAAGCTGGGATTCTGTGATTCATATTTCTGAGGGGTTTATGAATGATGAAGTTGTTTTATATTTTGCCTTTGGAAATTAAAAAAAATAAAATAATAAAAATACTGGAGGTTGAAGTTTAAAGGAGGAAAAGCTCCTTTACATGTTTTTTATATATATAAGATAGAGAATCATAGAATGGTAAGGTTGGAAGGGACCTCAAGGATCATCCAGTTCCAACCCCCTGCCATAGGCAGGGACACCTCCCACCAGCACAGGTCACTCAAGGCCTCCTCCAACCTGGCCTTGAACACCTGCAGGGAGGGAGCAACCACAACCTCCCTGGGCAACCTGTGCCAGTGTCTCACCACCCTCATTGCAAACAACTTCCTCCTAACATCCACTTTCAATCTTCCCTCTGACACTTCAAACCCATTGCCCCTTGTCCTGGCATTACAAGACCTTATCAATAGTCCCTCCCCAGCCTTCCTGGAGCCCCCTTCAGATCCTGGAAGGCTAATCTAAGGTCTCCTGGAAGCCTTCTCTTCTTCAGGCTGCAGAGCCCCAACTCTCTCAGCCTATCCTCATAGGGGAGCTGCTACAGCCCTCTGAGCATCTTCCTGGGCAGTTTCTTTGTCTGGGAGGGAGTTTGGATTTCTGTTATTTCTAATCTGTATAGAATTGTAAATAGTTGTAAATATATTGTCTATATCTGCTTGTAAATTTTGCTGTGCTGTAAACTTAGCTTCATTTTACCTCCAAGCTGTCTGAGCTAGTCTGGTAAATTGCAATATTGAGGGGAGAGGAGGAGGGGAAGTTACTAACCCACCACAAGAAGAAAAGCCGTAAAAGAGAATATAATTCTCCTTTTCAATGATTCTACAAGCAAAGAGGATAAGCAAAGCTCAACATGAGCCTGCAGTGTGAATGCCTGCAGTGTGAGTCCCAGTCTGGACTCAGCAGCAGATGGGAACTGGGTACAGAGCTGGATTCTGGAACCAGACTCAGGAACACCAGAATGGGGATGGAAGGCAGAAGGGACAGAGTTGTCCTGGGACACGAGCCAGGGAAGAAGAAGCTGTACCCTGGGGATCCCTCAGCTTGCTCCTGAAGATGCCATCCATGGGCTGCAATCCCTTGTTGGGCAGTTGAGGGTCACCTGTCCTGTCTGCTCCTCCCTGCAGGTGCCACCAGGACCTTCCTGTCCCCCAGGGTGTCCTCTTGGTGTGCCCAGGAGCAAGTCCAAGGCACAGCCTTTCTGCAGCCCAACTCTTGGCAGGAACTGCCTCCATCAGCTTCTCCCTGCTAGCAGCAGCCCCTGGCTGTGCAGAGCTGCCCTGAGCTGCACAAAGTGCCTCAGGGAGCAGAGCCTGAGCTGGGAAGTCAAACCACTGACCAGAATCTGTTCTGCTCTAGCTCAAACCAGGCCAGGCTGACAGGCTGGGCTCTCCATACCCCTACCACTGCCAAGTGAGGAGTTCTGCCTGAATCCCCTGCCCTCAGCAGACAATTCCCCGAGCTGAACCTCCCCCGCCCGGGGCCAGCGAGCTGTTCCCACACTGAGGAGAAGACGTCACACACTTACAGGGTGAGTTATGTGCATGGAAAGGAAGATTGATATGACAACTAATGCAGTCCTCCTGGTGGCACTTCTGAACAATACAGCACTGCTCTCGTTAGTGAGGAACATGCTAATTACCCTTGGCTGGGGAGTCTCTCCCATCCCAGCAGTCATGCTGCATCTCTCTGGCGCTCAGCGCTCTGCCTGCTGCTATAACCGGCAGCAGCTCCACGCTGTCGCCAATGCTCCTCAGCCAAGCAGCCAGGAAATGTTGACAAAATACTCACTGACATTCCCATTCCAAAGATGCAAAGTTCCTTCTTTGTATCCTGGCTTGCCAGGGACAAACTCTGCTCAACTCTGGCAGACCTGGCATGTGAGGTCTGGGCCTCGCAAGGTAAGAAAGATGTTGAGGTGCTGGAAGGTGTCCAGAGAAGGGCATCAAGGCTGGTGAGGGGCCTGGAGCACAGCCCTGTGAGGAGAGGCTGAGGGAGCTGGGGGTGTGCAGCCTACACAAGAGGAGGCTCAGGGCAGACCTTTTTGCTCTCTACAGCTACCTGAAGGGAGGTTGTAGCTAGGTGGGGTTGGGCTCTTCTGCCAGGCACNTTCAACTTCATCCAGTTCCAACCCTTCTGCCATGGACAGGGACACCTCCTATCAGCACAGGTTGCTTAAGGCCTCATCCAACATGTCTTTGAACACCTCCAGGGAGGTTGTGGAGCACAGAAGCACAGAATGTGATCAAAGATCACATTCTGTGCTTCTGTGCTCCACAACCTTTCTGGGCAACCTGTGCCAGTGTCTCACCACCCTCACTGGAAAGAATTTCTTCCTAATCTCCAGTCTTAATCTGCCCTCCTCAAGCTTCAATCCATTCCCTCTTGTCCTATCACCACCAGCCCTTGTAAAGAGTCACATCACTGTTGTCACCAACTCTCCTGATGGCCTTGGCTGAGTCCTTTTTGCCTCTCTCAGAAAAAATGACACCATGCACTGGACAGACAAGGGGTGGCTTCAGAAGATCATTCCTGTTTTAGCCTCAGGAATGCTGCCACATCAGGGAGAAGCTAAAATAATCATCAGGCACTGAATGATTCATCACTCCCAGGACCTTCTCCGCACGTCCTGGATGAGGTGGCCGCTGTGGTGGGTCCCGTGCAGACATCTCTGCCCCTGTGATTACAGAGTAATTGCAGCCCAGAGGCATGCTCAGACACACACACACACACACACACACACACAGCCTGTGCTCCAAGGAGATGGGGTAAATCCATTCCTGGGGGGATGGCAGAGGAATTCAGTGTGGTTTTACTGCTCCAACCAGCAACCAAATGTGCTGAGAAAGGTGCAGAGTGAGCACAGCTGACATTCCACCAACCGCTCTGCAAAGGGATGCTTGCAGCCCAGCACTGGCACTGACCTTTCCAGCCCAAATTTCCTTCCTTCTGGAGCTGGGGGGGGGGCTTTTGCCAGACAACTTATAGCCAGGGTGAGCTGTGGGATGTCCTCACCAGGGTAATGTGTCCCCAGTCCTGAGCATTTCTGCAACCAAACAGGAAATTCCTCACTATTGCTGCTCTCACTAGGCCCATGAGCTTGCAGAAAAATCCCACCCGTGCTCATTTCAAGAGACTAAATCCCTGATTTCATCCTTACCCTCAGGAGTCTTCAATACTGCAGGAAAGCCAAGTGCCTACAAAGGCAGACAACAAGGCCAGAAGCAGCTGCTTCAGGCAATCCACCTCCATGCATCCTCCAAAACCATCCTGGCTCCTTCCTTTGCTCTACCAGCCTGCAGGTGCCTCCATCCCACTCCCCTCCCTGCTCCCTTTGATGCTCAGTGAGGTAGAGGCTCCAACTCCCCTTTCCCACCCCTGCCCCTCATAATCTAGCTCCTTGATACAAATTACTCAACACCAGAGCTATGTTAATTAACGACTCATTAATTTTTCAGTTCACTGCTTGGGTAAGAAGGAAAAAAAAATCCATTAGCATGGTGGCCACCAAAATTTAGTTTCATCTGAAGTTGTGTTCATCTGAAGTTTCATCAGAGTTGTGGTCTCATTTCTTAAAGCTCTTTGGAGATGGCATTTGCAACAGAAATGTCAGCTTGAAATAAAATGGTCTGGGGAAAAAAAAAAAAAAGAAATTGAAATGAACCATTCTGACTACCTTAAAATTTTATTTTCCCCTCGTGTGAAGGAATATGAGCTAGGAAATGATTTGATGAATTTGACCTGAATGATGGAAGAATTGCTTCAGCTGACCAAGCAGTCATTTATTACATATATATATATACACACATATATACATATATGTACATATATGTGTATGTATATGTGTATATGTATATGTATGTGTATATATATGTGTATGTACATATAGATACATATGTATATATAATATATATACAGGAAGGCTGGGGAGAGACTATTGACAAGGTCTTGCAATGACAGGACAAGGGGCAATGGGTTTGAAGTGGCAGAGGGGAGATTGAAAGTGGATGTTAGGAGGAAGTTGTTTGTAGTGAGGGTGGTGAGACACTGGCACAGGTTGCCCAGGGAGGTTGTGGAGCACAGAAGCACAGAATGTGATCTTTGATCACATTCTGTGCTTCTGTGCTCCACAACCTCCCTGGAGGTGTTCAGGATCAGGTTGGATGAGGCCTTGAGTGACCTGTGCTAGTGGGAGGTGTCCCTGCCTATGGCAGGGGCTTGGAACTGAATGATCCTTGAGGTCCCTTCCAACCTTCCCATTCTATGATTCTGTGTGCAAGCAGCCTGGTGTCTGTTTGTGCCTCCTGCCATGCTCAGCTCAGGGCAATCCACAGCACAAGAAAAGGATCATTACCACTTCCATTACTTTTAGTGGTTGGATTTCTCTTAGAGCTTGTCCACCAGACTTGTCTTTTCCTCTTGCAGCTTGCTACAAGCTCACACTGTTTCCTCTGAACAAGAGAAGGCCTCATTGAGTTTCATTCATTCATTCCTGCACAGCAGTGCAGGAGTGCATATGCTGCAAGCAGGGTAATGAAGCCCTCCTAAACCCACCCCTCAGTGCAGAACTCATCATGAAAAAAGAATTCAGACAATGGTCTGGGATCCACTAGTTTGACTCCTCTGCTGTGAGGCCAGGCTGAGAAAGTTTAGATTGCTCAGCATGGAGAAGAGAAGGGTCCAGGGAGACCTTCTGGCCTTTCAATACTTGAAAGGAGCAAAAAGAAAGCTGGGGACAGACTTTTGAGCAGGGCCTGTTGTGACAGGACAAGGGGAGATGGTTTAACACTAAAAGAGGGAGATCCAGACTACAGAGAAGGAAGAAATGTTTGACCCTGAGAGTCATGAGACCCTGACCCAGGTTGTTCCGAGAGGCAGGAGATGCCTCATCCCTCAAAACCATTGCAGGTCAGATTGTTTGGGGCTGTGAGCAACCTGCTCCAGTTGCAGATGTCCCTGCTGACTGCAGGGGGTTGGGCTGGATGAGCTTCAAAGGTCCCTTCCAACCCAACCTGTGATTCTCTGTGATTCATTTGCCCTCACACACCAATGGCACTCAGACAGCCAAGAGCAAGCACATGGAACTGTCTTTTGGTGAGACCCCCTCACAGGCAAGTCAAGGCTGATGGGTGGTGACACTTCTCTTGTCACAACCATACTGAAGAGTCAGGTTTGGACATTTGGAGAAGATTAAGCCCTGGATTGGTTTTGCAGGTTGGAATCATCTCCTTGGTGAACTGCTCCACATAATCTCTCTGCCTTTTGCTTCTTGAACAACAAACTGTGAGATCAAGATGTCAGAACCTGTTCTGGATATTAATCACAGCATATTGCTGTGTTTGCTGCTTTGAAAGCTCCAGATGCTGCATGCACTGAGGTGCAGAAGAGCATTGTCTTATTTAAAATGGAGTGACTTGTTCCTGTCCCTCATGGCTTGAAAGAAGAGCACCCACAGGAAGCAAGCACATCCTAAACACTTGGAATCCAAGCAGCAAATGACAAGCCACAAACTCACTGGGTCTAAAAATACATCTTTTCATTTTAAAGCTGATCTCAGGAGTTTTCAGGCTGACTCAGGGCTCTCTTGGCTACTGTCTTTTCATGTTCCCAGGCTGGAGCACAGTCAGCACTGCTCCCACCTTTCTGAGGAGCCCTCACTTTGGAGTTTGGTGTTCTCCCCTTACTCAGTGCTGAAGCTGGATGTGGCACAGCTGTCCCCACCCCAGCACAAAGCAGTCTGCTGCTATACACCTGCCTGGATCACTTCCCCAGTGCCTACAGCAGATGCTTGCTTCAGTTCCAGCCTCATTTCTTTTTAGCCAGCCCTCCTTGTTTCACTCTCTCTGGGTATCTGCTTTCATCCTCATAATAAATTCCTCTCTGGTGCCATTTCTCAGCCTTATATCACTTTGAGGCTCTGAGCTCCATCCCTCCCCAAGCCTGCTCCTCTGTCTCCCTCGTGATGCTCTTCTCAGCACTCAGTCTCTTGCCCTCAAACCTTTAGTCTTAACTTTCATTTTTTAAAAGTGGTTTATGACTTCTTCAATTTAGGAAGACATTACCTGACTGAGGCTGGGGTTTGTCTTGTCAGCTATTCCAGCATGGCTATAAATCTGCTGGTGAAACATGAATCTGGTGAAGGGTTTGAGGAGGAACAGGCCTTTAGTCCTAACAGGCTGCAGATGCCTGTGTCTCTGGATCTCAGGTGAGATCTATTTAAATGCAATTTATTGTCTTTGGAATGCATAACAGGTGGGGATGCTGTGGGGATTCTTCAAGGGCAACAAGTGAGCTGGTTAAGGCAACACTCTTAAATCCATGCAACTTGATGACCTTAAAAGCTTTTTTCCAACCAAAACCATTCTATGATATTATTCTAACCTTAAACCATGTTATCTTACAGACAATCCATGGCCTCTGTCCAAGAGAAGAACATAGTCCAGAGTGGTCAAGTGGCATCCAGGGACTGGATTAATCCTGAGAAACCACAGCTTACCTACACCACAGAGAAAACAAGCCAAAGCTTGCCTTGCAGATGGCATCATAACAGGGGAGGACACATGTGAGGGGAAGAGAGAGTGAGGCAAGTCTCCAGCACATGGCAATGGTTACCCAGAATGTGCTGATGGTATCCATCCATAAAATACCTAAAGGGCAGTGACATACACCAGGTAGCAGCGGGACAGGAGGACCCCAGGCTGGAGTCTGCCCCTGCCACAGGAAGGATCCACTGCAAATTAGCTGCAATTAGTCCCCTCAGCACCCATTTTTGATGCTGAAAACCAAAGTCCTGCAGTTTGCCACCTATCCAGAGCTCAGGGTTAGGGCAGCAGCATGGAACCTGTGAAGCTTGGGCTGTTTTCTCAGGGTGGATTTAAACATGGAGCATCAGGTGATCATTTCAGCCCTGGCACTGCAGCCACACCCAGCAGTGGGCACTGCCACTGTCCCCAAGCAACCTACACCATCACCTGCTGCCACCACCTCACCCATACCCTACACACTGCACAGGAAGCCCAGTTTGCATCCCATACAGAACCACAGAGTCACAGAAACCCTCCAGATGGAAAAGCCCCCCTGGATCACCAAGGCCAACCATCATCCCTGCTCTACAAAGTTAGCCCTTAAACTGTATCCTCGAGTACCACATCCAGACAATTTTTAAATACATCCAGGGTTGGTGACTCCACCAACTCCCTGCCCAGCCCATTCCATGCCTGACCACTCTTTCCATGAAAAAAAATGTTTCCTATTGTCCAGTCTAAACCTACCCAGTGGCAGCTTGAGGCCATTCCCTCTTGTTCTATCGCTATCTACCTGTGAGAAGGTGTCCCTGTCTATGGCAGGTGGTTGGAACTAGATAATCTTTGAGGTCCCTTCCAACCTTCCCATTCTATGATTCTATGATAAGAGACCAACAGCAGCCTCTCCACAACCTCCTTTCACCTTACACCTCAACACCTCTCATCAGCCTTGCCAGAAAGTGAAGGAGCTAAACACAGTTTTGTGATGTTAGAGCACTAAAGCACCACAAAGGGACATCAGCCAAAGCCTGCCCACTGGGCTCTTACTGCACCTACAAACGCTGCCATCAGAAGAACACATTCTTCAGCCCCACCTACTGGCACCTTATCTCTCAGCTCTTTCCAACACTGAAACATCTCCACAAGCAGAGATGCAGCTCTCCCCAAGCTAGCACCTTGCACCCCAGCACTGCCCTTGAACACCAGTCTGGGTGAGGGGAACCTGGCAGGGGCTCCAAAAGAAGAGAGCATTCACATCTCTCCCCATTAAAACTTGTCACAGTGAGCTTTATGGAAGAAGGGACATGGACAAAAGCCATAAGTTAGGCAGGCACATAAAGAAAGAGTAACCTTTGGACAAGCTTTTCCTGAAAATGCAGCATTTCCTTGGAACTCAGTCCAGTGGGGAGAGTTATTATGGGAAGATTTACTTCCACTGGGATGCCAGGCTTTTAATATCAGCCTTTTAAATAATGCACACTTAAAAAGGTTATTTTACAGTGAGAAAAGGTTAACACTACTGTTAGTTCTCTCCTGCCCAGCCTTATGACATCCACTGTAGAAGAAATAAATGTGGCACTGCCTGGCTCGGGTACAGAGCATCAGCCGATGGCAGTGGATGAAGGCCAGGAGTGGGGAAGTAAATATGAGCTGGCTTGCTGCAGAGCTTCCATCTTGGAGAGGTCCTGGTTAAGAAGGTCAGCTTGGCTGTTGCATCTGAATATACCATCTCACATAGAATCACAATCACAGAGTGTTAGGGGTTGGAAGTGACCTCAAAAAATCGTTCAGTCCAACCCCCTGCCAGAGCAGGACCACAGAGAGCAGGTCACACAGGAACACATCCAGGCAGCTTTTGATTGTCTCCAGAGATAGAGAAATCAAAATCTCTCTGGGCAGCCTGCTCCAGGGCTCTGTCACACTCACAGTCAAAAAGCTTTCCCTTCTGCTCACATGGAATCTCCTCTGCTCCAGCTGGCACCCATTGCCCCTTCTCCTATCCTTGGACATCCCTGAGCAGAGCCTGCTCTGTCCTCCTGACACTGCCCTGCACATCTTTATCAACACAAATGAAGTCACCCCTTAGGCTCTTCTGCTCCAAGCCCCAGCTCTCTCAGCCTGTCCTCACAGGGAGATGTTCCACTGCCTGCAGCAGCTTTCTGGCTCTGTGCTGGACTCTTTTGAGCAACTCCCTGAAGTCTTTCTGGAATGAAGGGGCCTAGAACTGGACACAGTATTCCAGAATCTGGTTTGCTTGAAGAAGACCTCAAAGATCATTGAGTCCAGCTGCTGACCTAACACCAGCATGGCCATTAACCCACCTCCCTTTCTTGGGGAACTTTCTTTTCTTTCCCTTTCCAAAGCCTGTGGCTTCAGCCAGGACCCATATCTCTAACTCTAGGGTACAGTCAATATTTTGCTGTGTCTTTTGCCTCACTGAAAAGCACCTTCTGGCAATGGCCTGAGTGAATGGTTATGGACTTTGCTGTTTACTGTAGGATGAGCTGGTAAAAGGAAAAGTCTGAGAAAGCAAAACACTGAGTGAAATGGATATTTTTTTGCAAGAAAAATGTTTTTAGATGAGGAAATCAACACGAATTGTTTTCTAGGTGGAAGGTCCACCAGCAGCATGAGGCTCAGCATGAGGTTGGGCTTAAACCTGCCATCTCATGAGCAAGCAAACCCTATCTCATGGTGGACACTGGTTTGGTGCCATGCTGATGGCTGCATTCTACAACCTTGTACTTGCAGCTGTGCCTCATAACTTCGTGCTGAAATCCTGCAACATGCTGACCAGCTCCATGGAGAAGCAGATGCTTGGCTAAGCCCTGGTGTATCTGCAGGTGGGGGAACTGTGGCTGCACCACCAGCTGAGGGATTTCAATGAATCATAGAATCATAGAATGTCAGGGGCTGGAAGGGACCTCCAAAGCTCATCCAGTCCACCCCCTGCCAGAGCAGGATCACCTAGACCAGAGCACACAGGAATACATCCAGGTGGGTCTTGAATATCTCCAAAGAGGGAGACTCCACAACCCCCCCGGGCAGCCTATTCCAGTGCTCTGTCACCCTCACAGGGAAAAAATTCCTCCTAATGTTTATATGAAGCTTCCTATGCCTCAGCTTCCACCCACTGCCCCTTGTCCTGTCACTGGGCATCACCCAGCAGAGCCTGGCTCCAGCCTCTTGGCACTCATCCTTTACATATTTACAAACATGAATGAAGTCTCCTCTCAGTCTCCTCTTCTCCAAGCTTCAGAGCCCCAGCTCCCTCAGTCTCTCCTCGTGAGAGAGCTGTTCCATTCCTTTAATCAGCTTTGTGGCTCTGCACTGGACTCTCTCAAGCAGTTCTATGTCCCTCTTGAACTGGGGGGCCCAGAACTTCAGGTGTGTCTGGATGGATATCTCAAGTGTGCTGTAGCTCTGCGCTACCTCAGCTTTACTGCTAGTTAGCTAATGAGGCTCCTGACTAAATCATTAGCTCTGTCTGCTCCCTGTTAACCTTTTCTCCTGCTCTCATCAAGAGATATGAGGAAACATGCATCATATAGAAGGGGAAGGTCTATCTTTTTGTTCTTTGATTTACTGATGTACTAACCTGCAACATTTTCTGGGATGAAGCTCTTCCCCACTATAACCCTCCTGTCTTTGGCAATATTACAGCTGGGAAAAATTTATCTCACTTAGTGGAAAAAAGGTGGCCTAGGGAGGAAGGGAGGGGAAGGACTTGCTGATTCCAGCCCTGGGATTAGATTTCTTGCAGCAGGAGAAGTTGATAGATGGTAGGTTTACAGGGGATCCGCCGGGAACGGCGCAGTCAGCTCTGCGGTGTGGTTTGTGCAGTCCCAGCACATTCTGCAGCTCGTGTGTGGTTTAACTCACATTTAATTTACTTCAGAGGAGCTTTTCTTTGCGTTTGGGCTTGTGTGTAGTGACATCAGATACACCTGCAAGCGCACAGTGATGAGCAAGGGGAAAGATTTTCTCTGTTGAAATGTTTTCTGTGGTCCCTTTCCCCTTGGGAGTACTCATGGGGATGAGAGAGTTGCACTGAAGGACCAGAGGCATGGAGTAAGGATATATGTGTGTGTGTGTGGCAAAGCAGGGAACTGTCTCCAAGGTGTTTAGTACTTCTGCAACCCATTGGAGCAAGAAAGAACTCTCCTACTTAGTAAATCCTTTAGGATTTTGAAGTTGGTTTACAGATTCCACTTGGATTTGTCTCAACTAACTTCCAAAGGCTTTTCTTTATTGCGTACAGTTTTGGAGCCCACAGCACAAAAAGNACATGTCCCAGTCATGCCATAGAAAGGAAAATGTTTCAGACTGGTTGGTTCAATGGCCAAACTGTGTCAGATACTTCAGAGAGGGGAAATCATTCCCTGTCATCAATCTGCACATCTCCTTTCAAATGTAAAACTGCTGGAGCAGGAAAGGACTCTTCAACTTAGTAAACCCTTTAGGATCTTGGAGCTGTCTTACAGACTTGGATTTGTCTCAACTAACAAATCATTTTCTAGTTTATACTACCAGGATTGAGGCTGGTTGAGGCTAACTTCTAATTCAAGACACTTCAGGGTCTGGTAGTCAAATGGAGATCTGCAACCCTTTCTGATCAGGGAGCCCTGTTCACCTCCTGGTAGTTGGCTTTCAAACAGCTGAATGACCTCAGATCACACATAGGAGTAAGAATCCAGACTTCCAGCCCTGTTAACTCAGGATCTCCAAGAGCAGATGGGATATGAAATACCTTGTGCAAGGTCATCTTTATTCAATAGTCGAAAGGTTTTTCTGTTCTCGGTCAGGAAGGTCCAGTGCAGACTTCAGATTGTGGCTTTTTGACTGTTTGAAGTTCTCAACTTGCTTTATTTAAAGCCCTAGTTCCTGGAGTCCTGTGGATGTGTGAGTAGCTCAGCTTTTCCTAACTGTTCTAGTAGGAAAGGAAAGCTAAAAGCTCAAAGGGATGCTTCAGTGCACTGCTTGGAAGAAGCTAAACAACCTGCTCCCAAATTTGCCCTAACCTGGAAGTACCAATTTTGTCTTGGCCTGACTCTGGGGTCACCTGTGTTGGGCAGAGAATCTTCACCCACACTTAGCAGAGTCAAGCTTTTGAGGTGTAATCACCCTGATTTATGACTTGGTTTAAAAAATAAATAAAAATAAATCTCCCACAGCACCTGGCAGAGCTGTGCACTGCTGAGGGAAACAAGTCAAGCCCAAGGTCTGCATTTGAAAGAGGTTGGTAAAGAGCAAGATTCATAACTGTTGTAATTAGCAGTGGGGTGATGAAATTCTCCATCTGGGAAACAGAGCTGACCTGTTAGTGTCCAGCCAGCCCTATGCTAACTGGGAGGTTGGTGATTTATACTCTGGGGATTCACTGCTCTAATGATTTTTGGAAAGCTGGTCCATCACTTCCAGTTGTTTGCACCTGTAGCTCAGCCTGATGGGTTTGCTGTTGGTGGGGGTTGTTAGTCTGGTTTGATTGCTCTGCTGGATTCATTTGGGCTGTATTACTCTCATCTGGGTGTGTGCAGAGCAAGGAGAAAGGAGGGTGTGAGAATACTCAAAGCAGCATTCTGGATGCAAACGGAGGCAAAGATGAGGACAACTTAGGCAGTTCATAATGCAAGTGTGAGGACTTGTTAACTGAGGGGTAGATGAAATTCCAGCTAGCTGGGTTAGAAAGGTCAGCCCTGCCTAGGGAAGCCTGGAATCTCCCTTTGCACGTTGCAGGATGTTGTGTTCTCTGTTTTGCTGTCCCCTTGGCATGCTCCAGGCAGACAAAACATTACTGTATCCAGCATTGCCTGCCATGGTCTTGCAGCAACTGTTTGATGTCATTCTGAACAGCCACCAGCTCCTTGGAAAATGAACCAGGAAAGAAACTTAAGATTTTATATATATATATATATATATGTGTGTGTGTGTGTTTGTTTATACACACACACAGCTAAATTATCTATTTGAGCGTAGATCTTGGAGGTTGTGTGTGATCAGTGGTAGTGGGGTTGCAGCATATGTGGATTTAGGGGGAACAGGGAGGCTGGAACCCACTCCAAGGTTACAGAACACTTCTAGGTCTTTATGGCTTTGCTGTATCCCAGGATGATGGGCATCAGCTTTGCATGTCACCAGCCCTTCACCCCATGGCTCCATCACATCAACTCTTTCCATACCCAGGAGCTGTAGGATCCTTCTAGCTCTTTGTGTCTCTGCTGTATCCCAGGGTGACAGGAGTCAGCTTTACCTGTCAGCAGCCCTTCAGCCCATGTCTCCATCCCACCAACTCTTTCCAGCCCCAGGAGCAGAGCTGAGCATGGATATGCTGTTCTCAATGCACACTCCTCACAAATGAGCTCCTGCTGGTCTAATCTTTTCTGTCCCCTGCAAGGAGTGGAGAAGAGCAGAGAAAGAGACAAGTGAGATGGAATGGAAAGGAGAGAAAGGGAAGAAAATGCTCTCTGGAAGTATTGCAGCACAAGGATGGAGAACAACAACTCCAGTTGCACTGCAGCATGGAGGTCTCTGCTCAAGGGCAGAGCAGAAACCAAAATAAAGCTCCAAAATAAAGATTCCAAAATAAAGCTTTGCAGAGCACCATACTCAAGCAAGTTCATAGAATCACAGAATGTCAGGGGCTGGAAGGGACCTCGAAAGATCGTCTGGTCCAGCCCCCCTGCCAGAGCAAGATCACCTAGAGCAGATCACACAGGAACACATCCAGACAGCTCTTGAATATCCCCAGAGAGGGAGACTCCACAACCCCCCTGGGCATCCTGTTCCAGTGCTCTGTCACCCTCACAGTGAAAAAAATTCCTCCTCAGGTTCACATGGAACCTCCTATGCCTCAACATCCACCTGATGCCCCTTGTCCTGTCACTGGGCATCACCGAGAAGGGGCTGGCTCCATCCTCCTGGAAATTCACCCCTTCCAAGCTTCCCACCACCACATCAGTGTGGACATCACCTGGGCTCTGCCCCTGTGTGCAGGGCAATACCTGGGCAGTGTGGGGATGCTTGTACAGAGCTGCTGGCAGCGCAGCCCAGCCCAGCAGCTGCGGAGGTGTGAAATGCTGACACGCCAGCTGCCAGCACCATTTACATCAGCGAGATTGGTCTCTGAGGACAATAATGGATGTAGGACAAATGATGATGGCAAGCTGAAAGTGCTATTACTCATTATTGAAACTTTGGATGGCTCTCTGGCCAGTGCTAAAACGATAAAGCCGGCAGCCGGTGGACAAGCCCTGGCTAACCTCTGCCACCGAGCTAAAAGCTTTCGGAGGGGGAACAGAAGTGCCATAAATCTTGTGGGTGACAGTTAACATTTGTCAGAGAAACACTTTGGACTTCTTTTTAATCTCTTCTTTTCAAGGAAGTTCATCATAACAAATAACCAGTGCCATAGACCCGGGCAGTGAATCCCTCACCTCTCCCCAGCTCCAAATGGAAGCTCCAAGCAGCTCCTTAATGGCAAGGGGCAGCTCTGTGCATCAGTGCCTCTGGTGCACTGTGTGGTCTCCCAGCTGCTCCTAAATGGATTGAGTCCTTGCAGTGTTTACACGTGCTGCCTGTTATTGCAGTGACACTGGGGCAGCCAAATGCTTTAACTTCATTTTTTTTTTCTCTTTTTTTTTTTCTTTTTTTTTCTCTTTTTTTTTTTTTTTTTTTTTTTTTTTTTTTTTTTTTTTTTTTTTTTTTTTTTTTTTTTTTTTTTTTTTTTTTANTTTTAAAGCTGTCCATTAATCTTCCTCAGGGCTTGGGAGGAAAGTAAATTATTTACGGTGTGGATGTTATAGGGGATTGTTCCTGCATTAACATTTCATTTGGGAGTGTTAAATCTGTCTCTCATGCTAAGCTAGGGATTGGGTTTGCCAGGTGACTTGTCTGGAGATGAATCCCATCCAAGCACACATCCACCACTGCCTCTTCCTCTGCCCAGTTGCTTCATGGCATCACAGAATGGTTCGGGTGGGAAGGGACCTTTAAAGGTCATCTACTCCAATCCCCCTGCAGTCAGCAGGGACATAGAATCATAGAATAGAGTCATAGAATGGTTTAGGTTGGAAGAGACCTCAAAGATCAGCCAGTTCCAATCCCTCACCATAGGCAGAGACACCTCCCACTAGAACAGGTCATTCAAGGCCTCATCCAACCTGGTCCTGAACACCTCCAGGGAGGTTGTGGAGCACAGAAGCACAGAATGTGATCTTTGATCATATTCTGTGCTTCTGTGCTCCACAACCTCCCTGGGCAACCTG
This sequence comes from Ramphastos sulfuratus, assembly GCA_013399055.1. NCBI lineage: Eukaryota > Metazoa > Chordata > Aves > Piciformes > Ramphastidae > Ramphastos > Ramphastos sulfuratus. The sequence continues at coordinate 21,979 of WBNM01046134.1, forward strand.
TGCCAGTGTCTCACCACTGTTGGATATCTGCAGCTAGAGCAGGTTGCTCACAGCCTCAACGAACCTGACCTGCAGTGGTGCCAGCCATGGAGCATCTCCCACCTCTCTGGGCAACATGGGACAGAGCCTCACCACCCTCAGTATTAAATGTTTCTTCCTTCTCTCCACCCTGAATCTCCCTCTTTTAGATTCAAACCATCACCTCTTGTCCTGTCACAACAGGCTCTGCTCAAAAGTCTGCCCTCAGCTTTCTGATTGTCCCCTTTAAGCACTAAAAGGCCACCAGAAGGTCTCCCTGGAGCCTTCACTTCTCCAGGCTCAACAAGCTCAATCCTCTCAGCCTGGTCTCACAGCAGAGGGCTTCCAGCCCTGTCAGCATTGCTGTGGCCTCCAGCTGGCTCTGTTCCAACAGGTCCATGACTGTGCTGAGGACTGCCAGAGATGACTCCAGCACTGCAGATGGGATCTCAGCAGAGCAGAGGGGCAGAATCTCCTCCCTGCCCCTGCTGCCCCTGCTGCTTTGGTTGCTCTGCCATGGAGGAAGTGCCCTGTGCTCCAGGTGAAACAAATGCAAGGGCCAAGGAGGGCAATCTTCTGAAGTGCAATTTTAAGCTGTAGATTTCTGTGCTTGCCTCAGTGAGAAACAATCTTGGCTGAAAAAGAAAAAAAAAAAAAAAAAGGGATTTTGTGCTAACTTCTCACACACAGCTCTGCCAATGTGCTGCCATTAGCATTCCTGCTATTTTTGTCCCAGCTTATTCAGGCCACACTGTTCTGCTTGATGGGAGATCATAGCTGGTAGGTAGCTCAGTACTGCACTGGATTGGATTCTTTGAGTTGCTAAACCTCATTTTGAATTAGGATGTCAGGAAAGAAGTGACCCTTGTTATTGTCCCCATGGTATCTGAGTGAAAGACCTACTTATGCTCCCTGTGCTGAGCTGTCCTTGTCACTGATCCTCCCAGAACCCTTCCCAGGATGAAGGGAGCAGGCTGATGGGTGGCAAAGGGACCACCTGCCCAACCTTGACTGCCATCACCACTTCCCTGCCGCATCTGTATGTGTAAGGTGTAAGATCCTGCACCTGGGTAGGCACAATGCCAAGCACAACTCCAGGCTGGGTGNTCTGGGGAAAATGCATGCACAAATAAAAACCAAATGGCCACACTGAGGTCTTGGGAGGAGAAATGTTTGGAGAGGGGATTGGAAAGCAGAGGTTGGAAGCAGGTGGATTCAGAATGTCTGAAGTCAGGAGCCTGCCACAGGTCTGCCCAGCCAGGATGAGTCTGTTAATGGAAATATTGATTGGCTCAGAGCCTCAGTGCTGCCAACCACCCTGCACATATGGTACCAGTTTTATTGATACACGAATGAGATTAAACATGACACCTGTGTCAAACCAATCCCTTGGGACCATTTAGCTAACACTTAAAGCAGCTGCTTGTGAAAGATTACCTTCAGGCCCAGGCCACCCAAGCAGAACAATATCATCACCTTAAGCACTTCCCCAGTTGCCAGCGAGTGGGAATTGTTGCCTTTAGTGATATAATTAAACAACATTACTGAAAGTCACCATCAGGGCATCCAGAGCCTGGGTGTGCTCTGGGGCTGTGTGCTGGCTTCTCTGGCTTTGCTGTTGTCTCCACACTATTGCAGGTCTGCTGCTGGTAGGTCTTTGAGTCTCTGAGCTGCTGGCTTCAGATGGAAGTTTTCAGGTGGCTGTTTGCGTGCAGGATTTCCTGTGCATCAAAATCACTGAATCACAGAATGGATTGGGTTGGAAGGGACCCCTCAAAGGTCATCTAGTCCAACCCCCCTGCACTCAGCAGGGACACCCTCCATTAGATCAGGAGAGCACCCAAAGTCCCATCAAGCATTGTCTTGAATATCTCCAACTGCTTCCCTGAGAAACCTGTTGCAGTGTTCCAAAGCCCTCATGGTAAAGAATTTCCTCCTAACATCCAGTCTAAATCTGCTCTTCTCTCATTTTGTTGTCCCTTATCCTATTGCTGGAGGCCTTTGCAAAGAGTCCCTCTGCAGCCTTCTTGTAGCCCCTCCAGGCACTGGAAGTTTGCTCTCAGGTCTCTCTGGAGCCTTCTTCAGGCTGAACATCCCCAGCTCCCTCAGCCTGTCCTTGTGGCAGAGCTCTTCCAGCCCTCTGATCATTTTTTGTGGCACTCCTCTGGACCTGCTCCACCAGGTCCATGTCCTTCTTGTGTTGAGGGCACCAAGCTGGACACAGTACTCCAGGCTTGGTCTTACCAGAGCAGAGTAAAATGTTGGGTTCTTCAGAAATCTTCTGTATTACTGTTAAAAAACTATTTTATCTCAACCCTTAAAGAATAGCCTTGTGGCAACAGGCTAGAAATTCATTCCACTCCTTCCTGGGAGGGAAGGAGTGGAGTGAGGATGTGTCTCCCTGCTCAGTAATTGAACTTTGAGTCATGTGTGAGTGCAGGAAGCTTCTTCCTATGCTGGGCATATTGTCAGCTTTCTCTTTCTCTGGTTTCTCCTCAAACTTCTGGTTCCTAATTATTCATCACAACTCAGGCAAGACTGACAGGTGGGAGTAGCAGCAGAAAATTCAGGTTTCTGTATGGCAAAGCTACTTCTGTACCTCCTCTCCTCTAGGAAACAGCCACAGGCTGCAGCCTTCACTGCTCTTAGGCTGGCAGGGGTACAATGAGTGCCATTTGCTGTCCAGATCACACTGTCACACAGCCACATGGCTGGGCATGGCTGAAGTATGGTGATTCCAGTGATCACCTGCTCAGCTGTCCTCAGTGAATCTCCCTATCCCCAGCTCTGAGCACCTCTAGCTGGAGGCAGGGTGAGATGCAGGAGGATAGTCTCCAGCCAACTCTGTCTTCCAGAAGTGACATGTTAAATTAACACCCAGTTTAATCTCTCTACATCCACTGCCTATCCCTCCACCTAATCTGTCCCCCTCTGAGTAAATCATCCTCCTGTTAGAGCTGCAGGGATAGGATAGGGACAGGACAAGTAGTGATGGGTGGTGAACTGAAAGCAGAGAGAACAGATCACTCATGATACGGCTACTACTACTTTTGCCATTAATAGGTCAAATATTCCTTGGAAATCACTTAAACTCTATGCCCTGATACGGTGGGCTTGAGAGGAAACATAAACAGCTTGAATTAGTGTTAAATTAACTCCCTCCTCAGCAGCAACCCAGAGCTAATTGCCCATCTGTGTGATGTAAAGTCCTACCGACTCCTGAGACTGCACAACATCTCACCACGGATCCGACCAGAAGATCAGAGCTTACCCTGCTGAAGATTTATGTGCACCTGAAAGCTTTGGGAGCATAAATCCTCCTGACTGATGAGCCCAAGCTCCACAAGTGCCAATACCTTCAGCAGAACACCACACCCTGCCCAGCATACGTGGGCAGCAAGCTCATTTGGCAGGCGCGTGCGGCCGTAAATCCTCTGAACACTTCTGAAACTCTTCTCCGGAGTTGCTGAGCAGAAAGAACAGGTTTGTGGGCTGCAGACAGCAGATGCACCCTGCCTGCATCAAAGATGCATTGGCTGCGTCATGACCTCGTGAAATTGCTTGAGCTGGCAGCTCTTCCCCCCTTTGTGCCACGGGTGCAGCTTAACGACACCATCTAACGTTGTGCAGCTACCGGAGTAAAACGCGGGACCGAGCCGAACGTCCAGAACTTGGGAATTGCTTTGCCTGCCCCTTGGCTCCCCTGCAGACTCCTGTCTTATATCCTCTGCCTGCCCCCATCCCAGTTCTGCTGCCTGCTGGAGTGGCTCCTGACAGCAGAGGCAGGTTTATGAAGGCATCAGCAGCCAGTGTCAGATGTGACACGTCCAAACACAATCTAGAGCTCCCAGTGTCCTAAGCCTCTGCTGACTGTATTTATAATCCAATCATGCTGCAAAACACAGACATAACTTCTGTCTGACCTTCTCCACTAAAGCAGGAGGAGTTTTTTGTTCTCTGGGATTTCTAACACCTTGTCATATGCAGTAATTTCTCTGGTGGCATATCCCCTCCTGTTTCTCCTATCTACGTGGCCAGGCTATGCCCTGCAGAGCTGGCAGCTTCAGGAGGGTGTAGGAGCACCTCAACCAGGACTACCAGCAGACACCTTTGTGGGCTCTGCAGAAAGATCAGGGTCAATGCCTGGCAAGGAAAAGTGTTGCCAGAGAGTCTCTGAAGAAGGAGCACAGATGACTGCTTTATGGGATGTCGTTGAGGCTGGAGGTAATGAGAAAAGCTCTCCCCAGCTCCTCTGCCTTTCACCCTCGCAGTCTCAGGGCACCTCCAGGACACAACAGCATCATTATTACCCCACTTTATAGGATACAGAGGTTAAAGCATCTGCTCAAGGTCCTTCTGAAAGGTAATAAAAAGAGCAGGAAAGGGATCCGGGTTTCATGATTCTCTTTGTGCAGCAGAAGCCTAATTCCTGACCTTGCCTTTTGCTTTTGAAAACTGTAGAACTGTTTCAGTTGGAAAAGACTTCAAAGATCATTGAGTCCAACCAGTGACCTAACTCCACTATGGTCATTAACTCATGCCCTGAAGTACCATGCCTAGATTATCTTTTGGACACCACCTCCCTGGGTAACCTGTTCCAATGCCTGACCACTCCTTCAGTAAAGTTTTTTTCTTTCTTAATATCCAACCTAAACCTCCCCTGGTGCATCTTGAGGCCATTTACAAGGTCTTTACAAAGACGAGGAGGAATGGGGTTAAACTGGCAGAGGGGAGATTGAAACTGGATGTTAGGAAGAAGTTGTTTGCAGTGAGGGTGGTGAGACACTGGCACAGGTTGCCCAGGGAGGTTGTGGAGTACAGAAGCACAGAATGTGATCTTTGATCACATTCTGTGCTTCTGTACTTCACAACCTCCCTGGAGGTGTTCAGAACCAGGTTGGATGAGGCCTTGAGTGACCTGTTCTAGTGAGAGGTGTCCCTGCCTATGGTGGGGGGTTGGAACTAGATCATAGAATCATAGATTCAACCAGGTTGGAAGAGACCTCCAAGCTCACCCAGCCCAACCTATCACCCAACCCTAGCCAATCAACCAGACCATGGCACTAAGTGTCCCATCCAGGCTTCACTTGAACACCTCCAGGGACAGCAACTCCACCACCTCCCTGGGCAGCTCATTCCAATGCCAATCACTCTCTCTGTCAAGAACTTCCTCCTAAAGACGACCTTTGAGGCCCCTTCCAACCGAAACCATTCTATGATTCCATGATTTCCTCTTGTCTTATCACTTGTTCCTTGGGAAAAGAGATCAGCCCCCACCTGGCTCCAACTTCCTTGCAAGGAGTTGAAGAAAGTCAAGAGGTCTCCCCCCAGCCTTTTCTTTTTTTTTCTCTCCAGCCTATACAATCCCAGTTCCTTCAGCTGCTCAATTTCTCACAGGGAACTCATTTTCTTTGTGTGTGGGGACCATGTTCAATGCCACCAGCAGAAACCTCTCTGAACACCACTTGCACTGTCACAGCAAGGCAATGTGGATGTCTTCTGACTGGACCTATCTGTACCCCCATAAAGGACTGTGTGGTGCAGGGTGGTGGAGAGCCCACCTTGAGTCTTCTTTTTCTTGCACTGAAGCAAAGGTACACTTGAAGACTGATGTGAGTGAGTGCTGCTGCCCCCCTGATGTCAACCATCCTTGTATCTTCTCTTCTGGGCTGCTAGATAAAAGCTTCTTGATGCTCTGTTTCTCTGGGACAGCCTCTTGTCCACTCTCTAGGGCCCAGAGCTCTGCAGACATACAACATTAATGAAGACCTCTGTCTTCATTAATTAGGTTGGAGGAGATTCTGAGCAACATGCTCTAGTTGCAGATGTCCCTGCTTGCTGCAGGGGGTTGCACTAAAAGACCTTCAAAGGTCACTTCCAACCCAAAATACTCTGATTCTGTATGAATCATAGAATGGGTTAGGTTGGAAGGGACCTCAAAGCTCAACAAGTTCCAACCCCCCTGCCACAGGCAGAGACATCTCCCACTAGAAAAGGTTGCTCAAAGCTTCATCCAACCTGGTCTTGAACACCTCCAGGAGGCTGTGGAGCACAGAAGCACAGAATGGGATCACAGATCACATTCTCCACAACCTCCCTGGGCAACCTGTGCCAGTGTCTCACCACCCTCAATGCAAACAACTTCCTCCTAACATCCACTTTCAATCTCCTCTCTGCCACTTCAAACCCATTCCTCCTCATCCTGTCATTACAAGACCTTGTCAATAGTCCCTCCCCAGCCCTCCTGTAGCCCCCTTCAGATCCTGGAAGGCTACTCTAAGATCTCCTGGGAGACTTCTCTTCTCCAGGCTGAAGAACCCCATGAAGTCTTAATTTGATTTTCATTGGACTTGAAGAAATCTCATCTCTGAAGTTTCCCAGCTCTGCCTAGGTGTGTCAGGCAGATGAGGACAGTCTCTCTGTCTCAGGGATTGCTTCTGGATTTGGGGATTCCCATCCTGCACTGGCCTGGGCAGTCTCATGTGAATTGTGTTGTTTATTACCTGCAATTAGTCCCATCTTTTGAAGCAGCTCCCATTTGAATGTGTTCCCTCTCTATTCAAACCAGACTGTTTAAGAAGCTATGCATAATTTATGGGCTGGTTATGTCTACTCCCAAGGAATAAGTGAGTGAGTAGAATTCCTTTGTGAGCTGGGTCAGCTGTGCACTTACACCTTTAGCAGAGTAGAAGGCATGAGACCTTCTACTGATAGAAACTGCTGCAGCAAGGTCTGGCTGAGCAACTATATTTGGTCCTACAATTCTGCTACCATATGTTGGGATTGTGCAAGTTGGGTAGGCATTGACATCACCTTGTTTTCCTGTGACTGAGAGGAGAGTCACAAAGATGATTCAAGGGCTGGAGCACCTCTCCTACGAGGACAAGCTGAGGGACTTTGGTCTGTTCAGCTTGGAGAAGAGAAGGCTCTGGTGAGACCTTACAGCAGCCTTCCAGTACCTGAAGGGGGCTAGAGGAGAGCTGGTGAGGGACTTTCAACAAGGGCTGGGGTGATAAGACAAAGGGCAATGGTTTTAGACTAGAGGAGGGTAGATTTAGATTGGACATTAGGAAGAGGTTTTTTACTATGAGGCTGGTGAGACACTGGAACAGGTTGCCCAGAGAAGTTGCAGATGCCTCATCCCTGGAAGTGTTTATAGAATCATAGAATGGTAAGATTGGAAGAGACCTCAAAGCTCATCCAGTTCCAACCCCCTGCCATAGGCAGGGACACCTCCCACTAGCACAGGTCACTCAAGGCCTCCTCCAACCTGGCCTTGAACACCTCCAGGGAGGGAGCAGCCACAACCTCCCTGGNCTGCAGAAGAGAAGGCTTCCAGGAGACCTTAGAGTAGCCTTCCAGGATCTGAAGGGGGCTCCAGGAAGGCTGTGGAGGGACTATTGACAAGGTCTGGTAATGCCAGGACAAGGGGCAATGGGTTTGAAGTGGCAGAGGGGAGATTGAAAGTGGATGTTAGGAGGAAGTTGTTTGCAGTGAGGGTGGTGAGACACTGGCACAGGTTGCTCAGGTAGGTTTTGGCTGCTCCCTCCCTGGAGGTGTTCAAGGCCAGGTTGGAGGAGGCCTTGAGTGACCTGTGCTAGTGGGAGGTGTCCCTGCCTATGGCAGGGGGTTGGAACTGGATGATCCTTGAGGTCCCTTCCAACCTTACCATGCTATGATTCTATGATTTCCCCCCACCTGATACTGCTGGGGTTTGTGGTGTCCACTGGCAGCAGACTGTGAGTTCCCACTGGGGAGCAAAGGCTTCCCTAGAGAATCACAGAATCATCAAGGTTGGAAAAGACCTCTGATGAGATTATCAAGCCCAGCAATTAACCCAACACCACCACGACCACTAAACCATGTCCCAAAGAGCCACATTTACATGGATTTTGAACACGTCCAGCAATGGTGACCTCACCACCTCCCTGGGCAGCCAGTTCCAATCCCTGACTACTCTCTTGCAGCAGAGATCTTTCCCCAACATCCAACCTGAACCTCCCTTAATGCAACTTGAGGTTATTTCTTCTTGCCTTATCAAGGTATATGCATATTATGGTTGGACTTGATGATCATAGAACCATAGAATCATAGAATGGTAAGGTTGGAAGGGACCTCAAAGATCATCCAGTTCCAATCCCCTGCCATAGGCAGGGACACCTCCCACACAGCCTCCCTGGGCAACCTGTGCCAGTGTCTCACCACTCTCACTGCAAACAACTTCCTCCTAACATCCACTTTCAATCTCCCCTCTGCCAGTTTAAACCCATTGCCCCTTGTCCTGTCATTGCAAGCCCTTGTCAATAGTCCCTCCCCAGCCTTCCTGTAGCCCCCTTCAGATCCTGGAAGGCCACTCCAAGGTCTCCTGGAAACCTTCTCTTCTGCAGGCTGCAGAGCCCCAACTATCTCAGCCTATCATCATGAAGGTTCTTCCAGCCTAAATGATTCTATGAGTCTATATCAATGCATCCTAGAGCATGCATACCTTCACACTGCCTGCTCTTTGGGACAGGGATTGCCCTTTCACAGAG
>WBNM01046135.1:0-49316 GCA_013399055.1 Ramphastos sulfuratus
TTCTATGATTCTATTATTTATATATCCTTTTTATTTGTAAAAAAATGCCATTAGCAAGTGACTAAGCAGCCAGGCAGTTAAATACGTTAGTTACTCCACCTCCCTCTTTTTCATGGCCAACTTAATGTCTGTCAGAATTTATAGCATTCCAAATAAATAAACAGACACCCCCACCCCCCACCATGCTTATTTCTTTAAATTGTGATTTTTGAGTAACACAACGTTGTTCAGTGTAAGCATGTCATTTTACATTACATCATGTTGTAGGTCAGATGCAATGTAACTTTTTATGATGCATTGTAAATGACAAAACATGCTGCAATATGTGATATATATTGGTACGTGCCCCTGATAACATCGCTTTTTCTTTAGAGTGTTGTTGTCTGAGCGGCTTGGGAGAAACCAGATGGGCTGTGAGGGGAAGATGAGCAATTCTGTCTTGCCCAAACTGCAAATGTGACAACACACTGTTAAGACAGGAGACAGTGAGGTGCATGTGTTAATATAATACAAGGCACCCGCAGATGTCCCAAAGTTTTTCATTTTAAAAGCCTTGCTGAACAAACAAAGCATGGAATTTAATCTTATTTCGGTGCTAGTGGGAAGACTGTGGCTGTTCCTGTTGTACAGGGTAGGGTAGGACTCCGATTGATTTCATATCCATGAGTGCCAGCTAATACTGACTGTTCCTGGCCAGGAAGAAATAAGGAATGTGTCTTGTAATTCAGCAGCCCAGGTCCCTCCAAAATTCCAAATTTACTGTAATAATTTAATATTTCTATAGAGTCTCCTACCTCAGAGGCTGTTGTTGTGCTTACAATCCCAAGCACAAATACAGGCTGGGTGGTGAATGGCTGAGAGCAGCCCTCAGGAAAAGGACCTGGGGGTCTGGGGTGATGAAAAGCTCAACATGAGCCTGCAGTGTTGAGTGCAGCCCAGACAGCAACCGAGTGCTGGGCTGCAGCAAGAGCAGTGTGGGCAGCAGGGCAAGGGAGGGGATTCTGCTCCTTTACTCTGCTCTCCTCAGACCCCACCTGGAGTCCTGTGTGCAGTTCTGGAGCCCCCAGCACAGGAAGGACATGGAAGTGTTGGAGCGGGTCCAGAAGAGGCCATCAAGATGCTCAGAGGGCTGCAGCAGCTCTGCTCTGAGGACAGGCTGAGAGAGTTGGGGCTCTGCAGCCTGCAGAAGAGAAGGCTTTGAGGAGACCTTAGAGTAGCCTTCCAGTATCTGACAGGGGACTACAGGAAGGCTGGGGAGGGATTATTTACAAGGTCTTGCAGTGACAGGACAAGGGACAATGGGTTTGAACTGGCAGAGAAGAGATTGAAAGTGGATGTTAGGAGGAAGTTGTTTGCAGTGAGGGTGGTGAGACACTGGCACAGGTTGCCCAAGGAGGTTGTGGCTGCTCCCTCCCTGGAGGTGTTCAAGGCCAGGTTGGACGAGGCCTTGAGTGACCTGTGCTAGTGGGAAGTGTCCCTGCCTATGGCAGGGGTTTGGAACTAGATGATCTTTGAGGTCCCTTCCAACCTTACCATTCTATGATTTTTATGAAACCCGTTACAATTTTCCAGCACCTCCAAAAGACTTCGCTCCCCACTGAAAATCAGCCATAAATGAGGTGAAACTTGCAGGGTTTTCAACATGACTAATGTTGTTTTCACTTCAAACTGTAGGGGAAACTCAGATAAGCATAATGTAACTAAAAAAAAAAAATAAATTGGAATTTTACTAGGGCATCCTTATATTTGGAGAATGTGTTACAGGAAGCTACCAAAAGTGTCTCACCTGAAAAATTGCACAGCATTTCCAAATGGTGCCCCATAGTGATAGCAACAAATGTAGTAAGAAGTCAATATTCTTAATGGCTTGAAATGTCCTAGTTTGGGGAATAAAATTCTTGTGGTATTGTGACCATGTGTGTTAGTTGCTCAACATTATGCTTTCACTACTGTTAGTTTCCTTTCATTGTTTCTTTAGACTGTAGGCTCTTTCAGTAGTTTGCTTTCCTCAGCTGCTGTGCTGGGACAATGCCCCAAAGAATAATTACAACTACTAATGCTACTTACTGCTATGCTGGAGTATTGTTGTGTGGCTGACTCAGGGGCAAAAGCAGCAGGAAGAGGCTCAACACTAACTTTCACAGAATCACAGAATATGTCTGGTTGGGAGAGACCTCAAAGATCATCCAGTCCAATCCTTGACCCAACACTGAAGGGTCAACACTAAACCATGTCCCTAAGCACCAGGTCTACACATCACTTGAACACCCTCAGGGATGGTGACTCCACCACTGATCTGGGCAGGCCATCCCAATGTTTGACAACCCTTTCAGTGAAGAAATATTTCCTAATATGCAGTCTGAACCTCCTCTGGCACAGCTTGAAACCATTTCTTCTACTCCTGTCACTTGCCATCAGGAAGAAAAGGTTGCCCCCTCCTTGCTCCATCCTTCCTTCAGGTAGTTATAAAGGAGAATGAAGTCTCCCCTCAGCCTTCTCTTCTCCAGACTAAACAACCTCAGCTCCCTTAGATGGTCCTTGTAGGCCATGTGCTTCAGGTTCTTCACAAGCCTTGTTGTCCTCCTCTGGACATGCTCCAGCACCTCAGTGTCCTTCCTGTAGTGAGTGGCTTAGAACTGAACACAATGCTGGAGGTGTGGCCTCACCAGTGCTGAGTACAGGGGGATGATCACCTTCCTGTTCCTGCTGGCCACAGTGTTTCTAATGCAAGCCAGGATGCCACTGGGTTTCTTGGCCACCTGGGCACACTGCTGACTCATGTTTAGGCAGCTATCAACCAGTACCCCCAACTAGCAACCAATACTCCCAAGTCCCTTTTCAAGTTGCAGGTTTCCAGCCACACATCCCCAAGTTTGTAGTTTACCGTGAGGTTGTTGTGATCCTGTGCACTTGAACCTGCTCTGACTGAGTAATTCTCTTATCCCATTTCCACCTCAGTATGAGGTTAGACTCACAGAGCAATTGGTAATGCTGGTTTAAATGTCTTTTCCCATCCATCTACTTGGATGCATGTGTATTTCTCAGTCAATTGCATACTGCCTATTGTTGTTGAAGTTGGGGGAACTGAATTTTTCACAAATCATGGAATCATAGAATAGTTTGGGTTGGAAGGGACCTTTAAAAGCCTTCTAGTTCAATCCCCTTGCAGTGAGCTGGGTCATTTTCAACTTGATCAGGTTGCTTAGAGTGCTGTCCAACCTGACCTAGAATGCTTCCAGGAGAGATGAGGCATCCACCACTTCTCTGGGCAATCTGTGCCAGTGTTTCACCACTGTAAAATATTCCAATTAGCCTCAAACCAGCAGAATTGTAAAAAAAAAAAATGTTCCTCATATCTAGTCTGAATCTCCCTTCTTTTTGCTTAAAATCATCATCTCTTGTCCTGTCACAACAGGCCCTGCTAAAACAATTGTCCCCATCTTTCTTATACTGAAAGGCCACAAGGAAGTCTCCCTGGGGTCTTCTCTTTGCTAGGCTGAACAACCCCAACTCTCTCAGCATTTCCTCATAGCAAAGGTCTTCAAAGTTATCTAAATGAGAAGTTGTAAACTACATCCAGAAGCCTGTTAAAAAGCCATCACACTACCTTAATACTTGTTTGTATTTGGAGGGGTGTGACCATGCCACATTTTCCCACAAAAATCAGATTCTGTTTACATTTTGTTTTGAGTTTCACTCCATATCTTAGGACCACTTGTTCTGTATCTTCTCTTGCCTATGCAGTTGGACAAGTTGTTCACAGAAATAATTTTGGCACTTTATTTGACTTCTGTTCTCTTCAACAGTAGAAAAGCAAAGACATAGCAAAAAAAAAAAATCCTGTAACAACAAATCAGTTGGTGTCATGGTTAAAAATGCCTTAATCTGAAGAAGAAAGGCTGTTATTGTGTGGTTTTGAAGTCTTTATTGAGGCCTTCTAGCAGTGAAGGGGTTTCTTTCTTTTTCCCAATACTTCTAAGGAGGATGTCACTATATAATGGAAGAATCTACAGGACAAAATCTTTTTTATTTCAACACAGATATCATGTCACTGCCTCTCTTCTACTTGTGCAGTTGTGATGAAAGCTGTATGAATGGCTGAGCTGTTTCAAAAGGCCATATTTTCATTCTGAGTAGAGAATAACTGTGGGAAGACTAAGAGCTTCTTGATGCTTCTTCTTTTTCCACTAACTTCTCTTCTTCTTTATTCAGCTGCGGTAGAAATTGGGTGGGAATTGATAATCCTTTAGGAATGTAGCTTTTGACACTTATCTGGTGGATGATAATTAATGCATTCCAAGAGGATTATCATAGTGGACTGAAGTTATAAAAGAGTGACATTCCATTTACGTGGAGTGAAACTTTAATATATGGTTGTCTCTACCACGTATTTTTAGGAGGAATCTTCCACCTTTCAGCTTCATTCAGGGTAGCTCCACCCAGCTCAGCTGTAAAGAGAGCAACTGTTGGCACAGACAGTTTTTACCAGGATGTTACAGGGCCTTGAGAGCATGGAAACACAAAATATTATTTATTTATACAGCATATATTTAATTGTTTCTGAGATATTCAGGATGAAACGTTTTATGTGCATTGGCTTCAAGGGGAGTAATATTTGCAAAGAATTTGAAATGGAGGGTGAAGGCTGGAGGCAACCAGATTAAGACACTTGATTTTTGTAAGCAGAATTTTTAATTATAAACTCTAATGTAGTATTGCAATGGAATGAAAGTTTCATAGGCAGGTTACTCAGAACTGAGCTACCTTTAAAGACTGTCAAGAGTTCCTCTGTTCTTTCACTAAGAAAGTAAATATTTTAATGATTTCATAGAATCATAGCATAGTAAGGTTGGAAGGGACCTCAAGCATCACCTAGTCCCAACCCCCTGCCATAGGCAGGGACACCTCCCCCTAGTACAGGTCCCTCAAGGCCTCGTCCAACCTGGCCTTGAACACCTCCAGGGAGGGAGCAGCCACAACCTCCCTGGGCAACCTGTTCCAGTGCCTCACTATCAGCATTTCTGATAATGCTTTTGGGGATGGTTACCTGATCTGCTCTACTGACTGTTGGGAGGACCTGTGAGGAGCAAAGCAGCCACTTTTCCTGAAATCAGTGGGATTTGGGGATGGCTTGCCCATCCCACCATCATGTGAGGCAGGAATCTATCCCCCAACATGAGTCTAGGGGGCATTCTGACTGATTTGAAAGAATCCATTTCCTTATTGTTATCAGGTGATATAAAAATTCCCATAGTATTAGAAGATGCATGGGATTTACATCTATATAAAGTAAATACTATTGATGAGGATGATAACTATGTATTATTGACTTCAGGTTCCAAGTGTTAACGAACAGAGTATGGCAGCATCAAAAAGGCTATTGCCAACAGTATGGTGCATTGCTGTACAAAGTAAATTTTATCACCTGAGAGCAATAGCTCACTAAGATTCGGCTGCAAAAGTTGTCAATATACATCTGAGTATACCTTTGCATTTTTTCATCATTTTCCTAAGTGAATTTCATGGAAGGAGCCATTTGTCAGGATGGGCTTTTGTTTTCTATTTTACTGCCCTAACTTCTGCATTGCATTGCAGATGTTGTAAGGATGCTAACAGGCTCACGGTACTAAACTATAGCAATGTGCCCTTGTTGGGACAGCANCCCTTCTAACCTCTGATATTCTGTGATAGCAGCATCCCTCTCTCCAGTAGGAAAAGCTCCTTTTTGATATTTCATTAATGTGTTTGTTTGGTTGAGTATGTGGGTTTATTGCCTGCTTATGTGGTTAAACTACCTTTTTGTATGAACCACTGCCAGTCTGCAAAAAACATACTGAAAAATAAATCAAAGATGTCAGGCAATTCTCAAAACTGCAAGGCTTGTTTCAGAATCAAAGAATTCTGTAGTGTACCCAAGCAGAGGTCAGATTCCTCCAACACATTCTGATGCATAGTAAAGATTACATAAATGTTAAATAAGAATGCCATCTCAAAAAATACATTGCATTTATGTAGAAAACAAATGTGTGTCTCTGAGTTGTAGGTGTAGGAAATTGAAACAATTTATGGGATCCCCTAGTCGAACCCACAAGAGGTACAAGATTACTGAATAGAATAAGTTTTGTAGTGCCCTGTCCAATCTTTCCTGTGAAAAGCAAGGATCCATTTAAATTGAAATTTTAAATAGTTCAAAAGGAAAGAAAATCTCAACACTTGTAAGAATGTAAACTCAATGCTCACAACAATCATAAAGTCCTTTTAAATATCCCAATGCAAAATTTACTGTAACATTGGAGTCACCACAGGGAAGAAGCTGTCTTTCAATCATTGAATCTCCATTTTCACTCCAATAACTACATATTTAATGTGCCATTTCATAGACAGTATGATCTTGTTTACAACTTGAAGTGAAGGTATTTTTATTGTATTAAAGAATCTGTTCAGCAATATGTTAGGTGAGGCCTCAGCTGACATACATTGCATTACTTCTTCACAAATCAGCACGCCTTGAAGCATTTGTATTTGTTGTCTGTGTAATGGTTGTAGCCCTAGCATTTAGACAGGGCCTGACTGCAAATTCTTGGCACTCCATGGGAAATGGACTAAAAGATGGCAGATTCAGAGTAAATATAAGGAAGAAATATGTTGCAGTGATCATGGTGATACACTGACACAGGTTGTCCAGAGAGGTGGTAGGTGCTCCATCCCTGGAAGCATTCAAGGTCAGGCTTGACAGGCTCTGAGGAACCTGATTTAATTAAAGCTGCTCCTGCTTACTGCAAGAGGGTTGGACTAGATGACCTTTAAAGGTCTCATCCACCTCAAACCATTCTGTGATTCTATGAAATATTTTTACTGATTTCAGTGGGATTTGAATCAGACCTAGAAGACCTGACCTATTAAGGGCAGTCCCAAGGCCCTTTAAGATCAGACTTGCATACTATACATATTTCAAGCCTACAGTCTCAGGTACAACCAGAGCACACCTTTAGGTTCTCACATGCTGCCTCATGCCTGGTGGATTAGCACATTGCCAGGATGCCTGGCTAGGCTATCCACAGGCATTGTGGCAATTACATGAGAGACAGTCCAGGAGTAATGATCACAAGAACAACAAATATGGGAGATATCTTTGAAGAAAGAGGAATCCTGGAACAAGTAAGTGTGTGGAAGTCTCCTTGAATCTCCCATTATTTTTCACAGCAATATTATTCTCTCTTTATACTTTATTCTGATTTATTGCATATCTAAATTTTTATCCTTTTTGCACTTCTAAGAAAATCTCCCTTTTATCTGGTTCTATTGGTGAGTGCTGTGGCAATTCGATGTTTCTTGGTCCCTCACCTCTAAGAGGTGAGGGCTGCAGTCTACTGTTTTTCTGATGTTGGGGAAATAGTCCTAACTCTTCAGGTTAATGCAGCAAACTTACTGTGATACCTAAATGTTTCAAAATATCTCAGATAAAAATTCACAGAATCACAGAAACATTCAGGTTGGAAAAGACTCTCAGGACCACCAAGTCCAACTGATATCCCTACTCTACAAGGTTCACTCTAAACCATATCCCCAAGCACCACATCAAATGACTTTTAAACACCTCCAGGGTTGGTGACTCAACCACCTCCCTGGGCAGCCCATTCCAATGCCTGACCACTCTTGCTGGGAAAAAAAACATTTCCTAATGTCCAGTCTAAACCTACCCAGTCGCAGCTTGAGGCCATTCCCTCTTGTTCTATCACTAATTACCTGTGAGAAGAGACCAGCAGCAACCTCTCCACAATGTCCTTTCAGGTAGCTGTTTGCAGTGATGAGGTCTCCCCTCAGCCTGCTCCTTCCCAAACTAACCAACCCCAGCTCCCTCCATCTCTCTTCATAAGATTTATTCTCCGGGCCCTTCCCCAGCTTCGTTGCCCTCCTCTGCACTCAGTCCAGCACCTCAGCTTCCCTCTTGTAATGTAGTGCCCAAAACTGAACACAATACTTGAAGTGTGGCCTCACCTGAGCTGAGTACAAGCCCCTGCTGGACACAGCATTTCTCATAAAAGCCAGGATGCCCCTGGTTTTTTTGGCCACCTGGGCACAGAGCTTTCTCATATTTAGTTGCTTGTCAGTCTCATCATCACCGTAATTCTCCCCTCTTTAAAAAAAAAGTAAACAAAAAACATTCATACATATGCTGCATCTGGCTTGATTTCTTTCTCTCAGTTGTTAGGTTCAAATAGTAGTAATGATTAATAATGTAATGGCTCTGAGACATTTATTTCTCCTTGCAAAAACAAAAAAAAAAGAAGAAAATTTATTCTTTCACAAAAGAACATCAGTTTTAAAGTGTATAGGGAAAATGTATCAAAATATTAATTAGACTTTTCTTTTGTTTTGCTAGTTTGCATTAGACAGATGGAATTCTGATCTTTAACAGCATCATGACTCATGAAACTGCTTGTGTACTAAAATGCCATTATTAACACAACAGTAGTTTTCAGCAGTTGGTAATTATTGGCATAATTAAACATTTATCAAGAAACAAGTATTTATCATTCATTAAACTTTCATTAAAAATCCATCTTAGCACAAGCTAGATTAGCCAGTGATTTTCAAGTGATAACTTCTTAACTTCTGGCAGGAATGTAGAGCATTTTGATACCCAAGCAAACCCTGTATAAAACAACCTTTCAGGTTTTGTAAACAATTATATCATTCCAGATTTAGGAGTGTTATTTTTAAGCATTCTACAAGACTCAGACAAGAAAGTGCTTGACTCTTTTCTGCCGGGTTTACCAAGTTGGGCACTTTTTAACAGTGTGTTTGGGAAAGCAAGGTGCCTTTGGCTGTGAAAAGCCAGTGCTTTATAACTGCATTTACATGACTTAAATTCCCCCAAAGCCTGGTCTGTTTAGATGTATTGGGATATTGAAATTTGCTTTTGTGAATGAACCATCTCATAAAATCTGCCTTATGATACTGCAAAAGGATGGAATCTTAGACTAGGTGTTTGTAATTAGGAAATCCCAAAAAGCTGCCTGCTCCTGCCATAGTATTTTATGACACTTATTGTCACTAAAGAGGAAAACCTGCATGGTTTATTATTTAAAGGAAATAGATTTGTTACATCTCTCTGAAAGGTTTTGGTTTTGTTTTGCAGAGTGGAGTATCAGACTTTATCCTTGGTCTGTTTCACTTAGATGGCAGGAGACATTCTCCTTTTTTTGCCACGTTTAGGGACAAATAAAGGATAATTAATTTGTGTAAATTTCAATGGGCAGAAAAATAAGGTTAGTCAATGCCCTGTTGTTCTCCTTCACTCCAATTTTCTCTAACTATTTTGAAGTCTTTGCTCTCCCTGGTTATTTGTTATTTTCCTCAGTTCTCATCTGCCATTCCCACTAACCCTTACTATCACAGAAGCAGTGGCTTACTTAATCTTGTAGCTACCGATTGGCTATTTTACCTCCCAGTCCTTTGTTTGTTCTCCTGCTTATAGGTACGATAGGATAATGTTACTTAACCCCTCCTACACAGTCACTGCTTTGCAAAAGGTACCAATTTGCCCAGGTTAACATGAGTTTAAAATGTCCTGATGTGATTGCCTAGATTGCGGTGGAGAAAAAACAATATTTAGTGAGCCAGACTGTCTCAGAAAGCTCCTTCACATACATAGGAGTGCTTCACATCTTAGCCCATATTCAGCAACTTTGTGTTTTCTCTTGGGCAAAAAATTTACTGTATCAGTGCTTTTATGTCACAAGAATGAATTGAATTCGTACCCTTTAGTGCAAACAACAATAGACAGAGTGGTAACCTAGTGGAAAACAAATAGACGCCCCGTCCCTTTTGGGGATTCAGAGAGGTTCAGAAAGATGGAGCTGACGGTAGAGAGGTGGCAGATAAAAACAGGCTGAAGCAGGAAAGAATCCTGCGGTCATTTATTACCATGCCATCTTCATAGTGTTTGCTGAACCAAGGTGCAGAGTAATGATTCAGACAAATGATGTTAATAATAATAGCTGGCCCTTTGGCAAAAATGGAATACCTAGTATTGCAGCATGAGACCTAATCAGATTCTCCAAAACTTGCTTCAGACTGATAGAATTTTTGTCATCAGGTTTTCTGTCAATTGATTCTCCTTGGGTACTGGGTTTTTTTACAGGAAGCAAAGTGATAAACAATTATTTTCCACCAGGGTAACCCTCCCCAAGATTTTAAATATTATGATATTTAATGTATGATTTAAATCTACTCTTAACATAGAGTTGTATTTCTAGCTGATTTCTGGTGGAATTTGAACTGTTAAAACTAGTGGTAACTAAAGGATACTTCTAGTTATCACGGGTTACTTCAGCACATTTAGAAACTTTTCTGCAGTTCATTATCTCTTTTTTTTTTTTTTTTCATTTCCACATAAGAAAGAATTTGTCTTATTTCTTGTAAATGAATAATAGTAAGTATGCTTTGTAGTATTTTCTGTTGTGCACAGAGTATCACCGATAAAACGGAGTTCCGTGTGAAACCTCGCTGTGGATTTTAAACAGGGGGTAGTAGTTAGGACTGATGATCTGACTAATTGCTTTGATCTGTTGTTAGGTGTTTGTACATAAAAGAACATTTTCACCGAAAAAAAAGCTTACTAACCATTTTGTACTGTTCAGGTGTGACATGGTTTTTGTTCTTCTTTTTCATAATACCTGCAGGTTTTAGGCATATAGGTTGCAATTATTTTTATTAGCCGCTGTTCCATTAACAACATAACCAACATCTGTTTTAATCTAAACATCATCAGACTTATTAATTAGGTACATTTTGGCATCAATTTATCACACGTGCTTTGACACTTTTGATACTTGAAGCATAAGCTATTATGTGTAATGAAAAAAAAAAGTGTGATTTGGAGTCAGTGTTATACATCATCTGTAGGGGACAATTATGTTGGCATGTGGGAGGTTAATGTACACACTCTAGATTCTTTTGCTTGATTTGCTGTTTTCTTCTTCATAACTCTAGGTAAACAGTTTGTGCTGCCATTTAATGCACAGGTTAAGTGTAGTTCCAGGCTATTATACATCATTAGAGTAAGTAATATTCAGCTGTGGAAGAAAGATGGAAGCTTTTCACTTGTAGCCACTTGGACATTTCATTTTTCATCTAGTATGCCACTGCAAAAATTAGTTGTGGCAGGCCTGATGTAATTTATAGCCTGGTACCCTGAAATTAAGCAATGAATCACACTATTTTGGCTGATTAGAGTTAATGCATTTTTCCTGATGACATATTTTGTAAAACAATGCAGTTTATTCTAAACTTTGCCTTATCAGACCTAGCAATTTCTCACGTCAACCTGTGCAATGGATTGTACCATGTACAGTGCACTCTATCACCAGATTTCTTTTGGTATTGTACTGTAGTTATCTTCCAGTTTAAAGGGACAGCTTTCCCTTTCTTTCTTTATTTTCTCACTACAAAACATCAACTTTCCTCTCCCCTCACCCCCACCCTCCATTCTCAAAGCAGACAGTTCAACAGCAAAACAGAGAGTAACGCAATTCAATGCAGCTTGATTGAAAGTGCAGGGTGTAATGATCAAGTGAGTAGAGACCATTGGATTGAGCCTCAGGCCTTCACACTCTGGATCTGGTCAATAACAAATTTATTGCTAATCAAGTCCAATAAATACTAAACAGCATACATTTATTTTTATTTGGTGCCTAGCTGGTCACAGAATAACAATAAAACAGGTAAGTCAGAGACGGAAGAATGGGCTGTAGCCGATGCATGCCACACTTAAAGCTCCTGTACGTTGCAGGCAGGCAGGCAGGCAGGCAGTCCCCAAGAAGCTCTTGTTGTGTATGTCTGATTACCAGTGGGCATTGTGTCCCACTTGCCTGTGGAATGTATTAACGGTGCCAGCTCTTGAGTTTGGAGAATTCTGTTAGCTGAGATACTTTGTGATAGGGAGAGGTATCACTGCAGAACAGGATCTATAGGTATTAGTGTCAAGAAGAATAATGTCTTCCTTGCCCTTTCTCCTGGGTTATTGCATGGGTTATACAAAGACTGGGATGAGTTAATAGAAAACAAAGAAACTAAAGGTGTGTGGGGAGGGGAGCAGAATCAACAATGTAGCTGAGACATGAATTTTATTGTTGCCAAAAATAACGTGCAACTGTTCTTTGCCCCCAAAGCGCTAGCGTGTATGAGCACATGACATAATCATTGCAGGCATCTTACACCATGTAAAACAGACACGGACAAACAGTGCATAGCTAATGTAAAGCTGACGTTCAGTATCCAACATCTTTGTGTGTTCAGATCTGTTATTTTGGTAATGCCTGTGCATGAAATTTAGCTAAAACTTCTCGGTGCCGCGACTTGTTACGCAGACACGTTGTGAATTACAAAGGGTATATGCCGAAGATACAAACTGAATAAAATGATCTTTAAGAACATCTGTAAGGATATGCAAAGTGCAGCTTACATAGCTCGAAAGTCAGATAGTACAAAAATTCTTTCTTAGCTGCTGAAGTTTTGAATGATTTACAGAAAAAACCAGCAAGAGTCTGCAACATGTAGGAGAAAAAAGGCATCCCACCTGCAAGACTCTAGCCTACCTTGTTCACACCCAGGATGGGAGAAAATTATTTATTATCTGTCCCTTGAATTTCTCTGAGCGTTCTGTCTAAACTTTAAAAGCAGATTACATTTGCGATTAAACCTTAACAAATGTTGTTTTAACTAGACTGCAATATACGTTATTGACAACAAGCTTTTCTTCCCCCTGAAAATAACATTGGTGCTTAGGCATGCAATTTACAAAAATGACAAGGAAGGGTGGTACTTTTCCCAAGGTGAATGTGAGTTGACTGATTAGCTGGTATTTTAACTTAGATTCTTGCAAATTACAGACATAAGAAACCCTGCAATTTATATGTACTTTAGAAGTGAAAGCTTTAATCCCATGATTCATGAAAGTAAAGTGGTAATAATTTAAGTACCATATTTTATTTATCCCTCAGAGTTGTCAGCTGATACCAGAAGTATTCTCACTATTTTTGGGTTGCTGCCTTTGGCCACCTAATTGCTTCTTAGGAAGTAAGAGGGAAATTGCTTATATAACTACATGGATTGTCTTTGGCAACGTCAAGCCAAGGCATCAATCAGTCCATCTGGGTAAAATCACAAGCTGACTCCGATATTACTAAATATTTATACTGTCAAATACACACAGACATCCAGATGAAAAGAGGCATTCATTAGGAATGCTCCAGCTTGTCAGTTTAAAGATGTAGATTAGAGCAAAACCTCCCACTATGGTACTGAGTGCTCAGGAAAAGTCTATATTTAGCCATTCTGAGCAATAAATATCATCATATTGCCTCATTTAGGTAAATAGAGAATGAATATTGTCAAGATGATCTAGAGATAATGTAAACAGATCCCTGTTCAGAGTCTGTGTTACTAGGGTAAATTCCAGGACATTGGTGTGCTGCTGATGCTTTTTGGTTTAACCCTTTTTCTTAATCACATTTCCCTCCCCTTTACAGTAACAGTAAGATTAGTTCCTTGCAAATGAGAAAGAAAGAGGGGGGATAGGGGAGGAAGATATGGTGGGGTTTCTTTTTAAATCAAAAGTGATTTCAAATTCTGAGTGAGTTATTACATTAATTAGTAGTTTTGCTCTAATATTTTCTTGGCACTGCTAAAGGCATCGACTGCTGCTGCTGCTGCTGGAAAATACAGATATCTTTAGCAATGCTGAAGCTCAGTCCAGACTTTAACACGGGAACTGACAAAGCTCATCAGTCAGAAGAACATCACAGCTCTGAGGTTAAGACTTGATTTCAAGAGTACACCCAGCTAAGACTCATAGTGGAATTTCTCTTATAGCACTTCTTTTTTTTTTTTTCAGTGATAAGATGAGGCATAGTCTAAGAATAAGCAATGAAAGATCAGTACTTCAATGAAATTTAGGTTGCTGTCCTGCTTCAAAGTGGATGGCTTGTCCTGACAAATTAAAAGTAAAATGTGTTCACTATACAATATACACAAAAAACAGCAGGAATTTTTTTACCTGTGCCTCCCTCCATAGAATTGGCACCTTGGAAGTTATATACAAGGAGAGTGGTGACTGACATCAAAGTTTTAGTTAATTACACTAGATGATTTTTTAGATTAATAATTAACATCTCTCTCTATAACTAAATATCTGTAATTAATCAGCAAATCATAATGTGGAGACTAATTAACTTCAAACTCAAATCTTAACAGAAAATCCATATTACTATCCAGCATCATTAATTACTCTAGTAATCAAAATTATCCCTCATGGGATTTGACATAAAGCTTTGTAGGTTTATAAACCAAGCTGTTATCATCAAAAAAAAAAAAAAATTGAAAGCAGCTTCAAATAGCATTATAGATAACTAAAGTATTAGATTGGAAATTTAAACAAGTTTTCATTTCTTCTGTATTACATTATCAATAATCCACTCACTGAAGCTAAGTAACGAAGAGCTTCCTTCCTCACCATGTGTATGTGGGGTTTTTGTTGGGTTTTCTTTTTTCTTCTTGGAGTTACAGCAGTGATTTCTGTCAGGAGACTGATTTGTCAATGGCTTTTACAAATATGCCACAATTTCTGCTGTGGTGCTATCTATGCTGCTTAGCTGTTTAAGAAATGAATTAACAGCCATTTATTTCCTGCCTTTATTCACAAGAAAGTACAAAAAAACCCCAAAAGTTGAACTTTAAGATCCACACAAATCTTTATCTGTTGGTCAGTCAGTGTTGAATGGGAGGGGGAAGCACAAAATAGGGCTGTGAGGTTGTGTGTGTGTGTGTGTGTGTGTGTGTGTCCCAAAAAAAAAAAATCACCCCAAACAAATCTTAAGTTAATCACTGAATCAAAACTAGAAAGATCAGCAATGTGCTCATTTTAATTTTTAATAAACAGGAAAGCCAGCAGTATCATCGAAGCACACTGAAATCCCTTGGCTGTTTTGCATTTAGAAAGTTAGGAGTTAAAAATTGTGTCTAAAATCCACATTTCAATTATTTTATCACCTAATCTTCCAAGTGCGCACATCCAATACTGTTCTTTTGTGTGGCAGCTGTAAAAATCGTAAGCAATTTTTACTGTCAAGAAAACTCTGAATAAATAGAGGCTGTTAACTTAGGCAGATATCTGAGGTTATTTGGTGGCAATCAAGAACTCACAGCACTTCAACTAATGGGTTATGATCAGAAACTGTTCCTAATAGCCAGCTAGACGGATCTGAATATGAAGATTTCTATAATTTTGTTGTCAGCTTGTGATGTACTCTAGTGCTAATTATTTGGAACAATTATGTTTTCCTAATAACAAAAGAAGAAGCAGTGAATTAAGCAGGCTTACCTTCAGATCTTTAGATAACAGTTTAAATGCACTTGCCATTAAGAAATAACATTTCTTTTTCCTGTGTGGAACTCTAATTATTGAAGAGGCTTGTCTTTTAAAATCTTCTTCTGCTACTTCTTTTAAGCATGTTCAATGTGTCAGTTTACACTGATGACTTCAGTAACTAGTATTTTCTCAGTCTTAGGTTTGTGCCTGTACCTCCCATAGACTGCTTACTTCATTTGGTTATTCAAAAACCATAATTAGTGCAGTAATTAATGTGTGGATCCTTCAAAAGAAGACTCTGAGAATCATGGGACGTCTCTCATCATTCTTACTGATGTATGGATGATAAAAAGACTTAGGTTGAGGTGACAACAGGATTTGTATTACTGCACATTATCAGAGCTGCAGGGAAATTCAGACAGGACTGTGGTCCAGGGAGTCTTTCCTTTTGAAAAAAGTAATTATCCACACTGTTTCTATAATGTAACTAGGTGTTATCCTGCATTTGCAGCTGTCAAAGCGTTTGTTTTAAAACCATTATTTTATACCTTACAAATACTTGAAAGTTTGGGGGGTTGCAGTTTGTCTTTTAACCGGCTGCAGAAGTGGGGTGCAGCAAGTGCAGCAATAAAAACAACAATAATAGTAATTTATATAAACATAACAGATTCTTTCCTGACAGTTGATCTCAGAGATGTTTATGGTAATGTTAAGCTGATACAGTCATAAGATTGCATCCATAAAGAAAAGACCCAATTTAGTTTTATTTATTTTCCCTGGAGAATATATATATTCATTTGTTTGCTTGGTTAAAATTTCAGACAAGCTGAATCTGTTGCGTTTTTCCAGCCATAGTAAATCAGTTGTTGGTATGTGAGTCTCTGTATGGTTCACATAAATATATTCCAGTGTTTCTCTGAGATGCTTGTAGCTGATGTTTTCAGCTTTGATATACAATGTTTTAAATTAGCGCATTAAGGAAATTCACATTCATTCAGCCTTTAACTTTCTGTAAGTAGTGGTCCTCTTTTTCACATTCACTGACACATGCCAGAAAAATTCAGTATTTTACCCTACAGGCAGCCCATGGGACTGGGATGAAATGGCCTCTATACATAGGGTATGACTTTATTTGCTAAAGAGGTTATTTGAAAAAGCCCTTAGGGTACTGCTGCCCTTTCGTCCCTCAAACTAGTAGGGGGAAAAATATAAAAGGAACTACACAGTAATCCCTTGTAGACAGGTGACCTTAAGCCATTTCTATACTGTAAGGTTTGTTTCCATTTAAACTGAAAACAGACAATGGAAAAAAAAGCAAATTACAGGTTTTAATCTGTCGCAGAAACATTGAAATTTTTGTTTCTGTAAAAGACTATGAAATGCAGGCAAATTTTAGTGCAAGGTCATAGAATTTAGTGTTGTTCCATATAATTTCATTTGATGTTCTGTGGACAATGTGTTCTGTATTCTAGCAAAAATAGCATCTGAGGATTGATGGAAATAAACATATCCCTGTTTATTGCAGGTAACCTGTTAAGAATTTTAGTTTCCTTACAAGTGTTTGAATCCTACCAGTAGAGCCAAGCATAACTGAGCAAAAGTATACAGGCAATCTGAATCCAATAATGGTATTAACATATTGAAAAGCAGCCACCATCAGGACCCACTGGAAAAAAAGAGCAATCACTTTGTGATTTGAAGTTCTTTATGGCCTTCTTAGAGATGACTGTTGATTGAAGTTAACAGAGCTGCAGTCAGACAAGATCAGTTATCACAGGGTCATGGTCCCACTGCAGGTGCACCATTTTGTGATTGTGTTTGGTGCTTAAACCTGCATTCCCCCATGATAGTCATGCAACAGAATTCACCATGTTGTTCTTTATATCGTGCAATCAGCTATTATTAAAGATGTACCATACCTATTAGATACTGGTTTTCAATAGACGGTCTTCACAAGACCATTATAAATCATGAACAGCAGCTCTGAACCCACTTCAGGATAGCCTCTAATAAGTCACAGGTGTGACATCACTGAGCACTGTAATTAATGGATGTTATGCCACTCCCTTGACTTATGAGTTTTTCAGAAGCTTTTAATTACTTCTGAGTTTAAGCCATTCTGGCAGAATTCTGCAGCAACTCCAGTGGCAGCCTGTGGAAATGAAGCCGTTCTAGCAACATTTGGAAAAAGAACCACTCCAGTGGCTGGAGGAAAATTTTCAAGCTGCTCTTCATGCCTGGTAGTCTAGAGGGAGGTTAGAGGAAGCAGCTTCTGTTGACTGCTGCAGGCACGTAGTTACTGTGTTCCCTTTCTGCATCTGGGGAGGAGCTGTAAAAATTGTGGTCAAATCCACATATTGCATAAAATAAAAGAGAGAAAAACATCTGAAAAGCCAGGAATAGCTCGAAGGGTTATCATGATGTCATCAACCTGATTTTAGGCATAGAAAAGCCATTGTTTCTCATGTGAGTGCAGATTTCATCTGACTGATAAACAGAAAAGGAGAAATGGTGTCATTTATCACCTATCAAGAACAGGTTATGAACAATCACCAGTTAATCAGGATTTGAAACAATAGTGTTTAATTTCAGTGACAAAATCCAACAGCAGAAGAATTTCACCCCTCGTACACACACACCAGAGTGCATGTATCATAACAGTAAGTTAACTCAGGTGTAAAGCTTTGTTGTCTCAATAGCTGAAGCTTCATCTCATTGTTTATAATCACAAAACACACCTATTTCTCCATATGTTGGCACCATATTGGTGTTATCACCGTAGCATTCCCTCCTCTTCAGATGATCTTTTGTTATAACGTTTATTTTTGTGCGGCAGATAAAGTACAGTAAATGTAAACCAATTATTTAACCAAATTACTTAGATCGTGGGAAACTGACAATTAGTGTTACAGCTTCTCAGCAGTGAAATCCACACAATAGAGCAGACTCTGATATTGTGTACTGCAGTGTAAGTTGGTGTAGTGCATTTATTTTGTGTACAAAGCTGTGAGAGAGGTGGAGAGAAGTGGAGGAGAGGGGCGAAGTCCATCTTGATGAACTTTTAGTCTGTATCTGTGCTTTGTGGTGCAAGTTGCTTAGTTTGTCTAATTGACAGCATATTGGGACAACCTCGATGGCTGATGTCAGCACTTAGAGCATATGGATGTGGGTCCAAAGTGATCAGCTAATCAATGAATGTGTTAGAGACTTGCTAAACTACCATTTGTAATTTTGATTTCTAGTTGATGTTAATGACAAACAGGTTAGTTCAGTTACCTGTAATGATTACCCACTTTAATAGAATCATAGAATGGTAAGGCTGGAAGGGACCTCAAGGATCATGTAGTTCCAACCCCCTGCCATAGGCAGGGACACCTCCTACCAGNTTTGCACATGGACTGGGGGGAGTATTAAAATCATTGGCGGCAGTACACCCACATGGTTTGGGTTTATTCTCAAAGCTTGAATGCATCAGCCCTTCCGTGAAATAGCTGTGAGTTGGGAGAGCATTCTGGGTATTGTCATGCAAATGAGGCCACCACACATACCACTTTGCTTCAAAATTGCTCTGTAGTGACAAGTAGCTTTTAAAACTGGAGCAGGGTTTTCCAAGCTAAGTGGGCAACCCTATATATCCTCTGAGATCCACTTTCTAAAATAAGTGCCTATATACGAAGTCCTAATTCCACATCTGAGTGCTCAGATTGGCACTTACTACATACCCATACATCTCATTCTAATGCAGATTAAGGTGGTCCTTTCTGCTTGAGTATTGTGTTTTCTCTCGAATTCATACAGGGGAAAAAAAAAAAAAAGAAAAAAACAACCAGAAGTTACATATAGCACTGAGAAGTCGAGTTTGAGCTGGCATTCAGCAGCTCTTAAAGCCAAAGTTTCGTGTTACATCACTTTAAGTAGTACAAATTTTAATTAATGCTACAGCAGCTTCTCAGCAGCACTCAAGGACTTAGCCAGGAGGCCATGAGGAAGACAAAAGTCCTCACCTGCTTCATAGTTCTCAGAAAGCATCCATAATCAGAAGCTATGCTATTTCAGTCTAGTTTCAGGATCAGTTTCAGTATTTATAAAGAAAATCACATTTCTCTCTCTTCACAGCAAAATGAGTCCATCCCAAATACTTCTGTCAGCTGTGCTCAAGAAAAAGGGTGTATGAAGAACAACAAAGTTAAACTTGTGACTATCCCAGGCAATTCAGGGCTAGGTAGTTTTTAAGCAACATCTTAATGCCAGTTGCAAGCCAGGATGGATCTCAGAGCACTGTCTTGAAGGATGAAGCATGAGCAGAATCTAAATCTTGTGTTTGATTTAATCCAAAATTGTGTTAATCACATTGTGAATCAGACTTTGATGATCTTGTAGGTCCTTTCCAGCCTTTCTGATGATAGGATTCCTTGAATATTGCCCATGTCCTCAATGTGTCCATGAATTTACTTTTAAGTTCTTACCAGTATTGTTCCATGTGCCATGCACTGAAGGTAATGAAGCCATAGATAGAAATTGCAGGGCTGTCATAAGAAGTCCTTGGTCTGCTGGCCAGATGAGGATTTATGAAAGCTGCTGGAGGCAGGGGGTATTGGATTGCTGCAATGCTAGAACAGCCAGGCTTCTCAAATCCCCTATGGCCCTGTGTTATCTGCACTGTGTGGGCTTCATGTTCCCTCACAGAAACACCTAATGGTCTTTTAAGTACAAGTATCTAATTCAAGGCATTCACATCACAAAATGTAGATCTTTGAGCTTCATGACTGGTTAGATCTTTCCACTCATGCAGCTTTGTCCTTGGAAGAAGGAGCTTTCCTGGGATGATTAGTTAAAGTTGTAGAGAAGATTACTTTCAGAGCTGGGCTTTCTGGTGTTTGCTTCATTTAGATGGTACCTGAACTCTACAAACTGAATTGCCCTCAAACCATCTGAACATATAAATCTCTGTACCTATTGGTTTAAAATATTTAATGTCAGTGTGAAAAGATTAAAAAGAAAAGAGGAAGAAACTGATTTTGTGAAAGAGCTGCCGCAATTGTCTTTAATGTTTTTATTGTCTGTTTGCTATATTATCTCCCAGCCTCTTTTGGAGCTGTTATTTAAATGAAACTTGGTGTTACATTTCCTATTATTACAAATGCTGTTTGTACACAAATTTGAGCAGATCATGATGCAGCAAAGAACTTTTTATACTGCATAGACTGTGCAGCAAAATAGTGCATTATCAGCATTACGTGCCTCAGTGAGGAATGTTTTGCTGGTTTAAATCTCATCATTATGAGAAAAATTTAATATCAGATGCAAAGATTTTAATGGAAACTTTTGAGCTAGGCTGTTGTCATTGAACTGAAAATGAAAGCTTGTTCATGGTGGTTAGACAAGGGCAATTAATGGAAGACTCACACTATACTGTTTAGATGCAGCTCCAGAGATCTACTTTATCAGCTAGAACATGGCTGCACTCATTTTTGCTTGCTTGCCGTGGGACAATCCCAAAAATAATTGACAAACCATTGCCCTTAAGCCCCTCGTCTACAAACATGATGCAAAACGAAGGTGGTTGAGGTTCCATAAAAGTGAAGCACATGGTGTGACAGACCCATCTGTGCCAGCTTTATAAAACAAAAGTGCCTAATTTTATCATCATTGCCTTTTGTTCTGCACAATGCTGTTCACGCAGTGGTTTTATGAATGCTTGCCAGTAGAGTCTGTAAGCCTCTATTTATCTGACTGCTTCCTCTCCTGTGCTGTCTGTTCTCAGCCGTACTGCTGTCTTCCCTGCCCCCACAGTTCCTTTGCCTTATCCAGTGCTTCTCCCCAGACAAATCCAAAGTAGAACCTCCTAGCAATTTTCCAAGGTTCTGGGCTCAAAGACTAAGCTAATTTGTTTTTGAATTGCAGATCAAACATAAACTGCAAAGAAGCATTTAATCAGTTAGGAGAAGCAAGGGTATGGCTTGTTTAAGTCCCAGAATCCATAAACCTGTAATGATTTTATTATATTGATGTCAGTTTTCATTATTTTCATGAATGGGTATTCCCTGCTTAATGCACGATATTTGCATCTGATGAACCAACGAGTTTAAACATGGTTTGTTTTAATGCTTTGTGAATTTGCATTCAAATTCATCAGAAGTAATTCTATTTGAAATCACACAGGGCTAAACACAGTGGTTGTAAATCCATTTGAATTGAGATGCCAGAATCAGCCCATTAATCTACAAATCTACAATATAATTTTTGTATGGTTGGTGGGCTTTTGTTCTCTTCTCTTTTTTTTTTTTTTTTTTGCCCATGATGAGGCAGAGAGGATACCAACTGCGTTTGCAGGAGGGGAAATGTTCAGGGACAGTGTGATAAATTGACCAAGAGGGAGTATATCTTTGTTATGGAAACTGTCCTGTGAGTGGAACATATGAAAGGCCAGAGACCATGGTTTGAGCATGTCTGTCACTGTCACCTGAAGTAGTTGCACAAGAAAGGAAGTCTCTCAGATTCCTAATATTTAGGCCAATAGTGGTTGGCATCGGCACCTTCCATTTGCCTTGCAGAGCATCAGAGTTCACCCAGACCTTGGAGCAGCACTATGGCCTGCATTTAGTATTTCAAGTCCTCTTGCTAAACACTGAGTTTGCTCAGATTTTTCTGTGATCTCTTGTTAAAAAGGGCATGAATAAATGCAGCACAATTCACCTCCAACAAAATCAGGGTCATTTTGGAAGGAGTGCAGGCAGCTATATCATAGCAAACAGGGCTTCGTTTCTTGGTGGCTGCAGAAGAAATCTGTACTTATTTCAGTGCCTAGGGAATGTTTTAACTTCCCTGCTCCCTAAATAGACTGAATTGTCTGAAATTAAGATATTTAAGCTGATAGTGAATTTGAAGATGGAATATCATTGCCTGAGACTGTGAAAACAGGTATGAGAGGGATGTGAGAAGAAAAAATTATCAACAACAATTTCCACACTGGACATTCTTTCCTAAATATAACAATGAAGTTTTTTGATAAAACTTAATTTTAAAACCACAAAAACCTATAGTTATACATAATGTGCTTCATCCATTTAACAGGAATGCCTTTATTCATTTATTTGAGTAGGTGACAATTTAAAGTGGAATTCAGCAGGTACTTCTGCACGTCTTTGTGCAGTTATTTTGCTTAGTTAGAGTCAGGCTGAAGTCAGTCTGAGAGAGAGATGCTTGGCTGAGGGCAAAGTAATTTCTAACTAACTTTGTGACTGCCTTCCTCTAGGAACGGCAGCACTGGTCTGGGCCTTGGAAAGCAGAAATTAATGAGTCTAAGTCCCTTGTTTTGAATGCCACAGATTGTGGCTGACTGAGGGTGCAACTTAGAAAAGCATTTAAGCCCATGCTTAGCATTAGCTGCGTGCTTAATTCCCAAAAGTCTAACTACAGGCCTCTTCTTAAGCACTTGCAAGAATTGTGATGATCATGAAGTCTACCATCTGACATCTGTGAAATGAACTGGTAGACTTGAGTCTTTTTCATAATGAACCAGTTTCCATCTCATAAAATTCTGTAATTGCAGATGGTATCAGTGGACACCTATGACAATCTCAGCAGAGATTGCAGCCCGGCATTCCTCATTATAGGATACATGGACACTGAACTCCTCTCTACTCATGAACATGGAGTTGATTCATTGACAGGGCGTTATCAGGAAAATTGCAGTGATGTGACTAGTGCTTCACTGTGGGTAAATGGAGTACCTCAACTCTTGGAGTTGACAATAGGCTCTTCTAAGAAATGATAATGCTGCGATTAAGACATAAAGCTGGGATTCAGTACACCTGGGGATTCTCGTGTGACCCTGGCAACACACTTTTTGTTGTTTTTCACTTCTCTGCCTGAAAAGTTAGAATAATGCTGTTTCACTTTAGGGTGTTACATAGTGATAAATATATTACTACTTAGGAGCAATCCAGGAGGTACAGTTTTAGAAGCACATGGTTACAGAAATGCAATTGGTTTTTAAATGCATTCTGGTCAGTTTGTATTTTCGTGTGCTTGTGCCTAGCACCAGTGAAAACAAAACAGGCCAGTTTTATTTTGCTTCCTAATTCTGCATGGAGGAAGTCAACTTAAGGCACATAGACCTAAAAGTCTTGCATAAAATTCATTCTGTTATGAAGGAGACCCTAAAAAATAATGTGGAAGAAGAAATACCTTGATTTTTTACTTCTTTTAGCTTGTTCTTTTGGACACTTATGTAATTTCTGTTCTGTCTGTGTACATTTTCATGTGTATATTTTCTTGTTATAAAGAAAATAATATAATTCAGGTAGCTTTAGAGTATTTTTATTTCAACAGAAGCACCTGAATGATGTTTTAACAATCCTTGGAAACAGACTGACAGAAATAGTGTACCTTGACAAATTTTGGAGCACTGGAACATACACCAAAAATATAAAGCTCAAAAATCTTTAAGTAAGGCTTACCTGGGACGTGTAGCAGCTGTTTTCACCTGTGATGCCACGGGCTGCTCAGATGCTCTTTAATCTACACATCTTTGACATGACTGACCACAATGAGTCCTCCTGTGCATTTTGTCTGCTATGTGCCAGAAGTTAGCAAAACTGTCAGTTCACCAAACTATGGTAGCTAGAAAAAAGAGTAAAAAGTACTAAAAAAAAAAAAAAAAAAAAAAAAAAAGTAGCTGATATAAGAGCACTTTAAAATAAGTGTCAGCTGGAGCTGTTAGTTTCTCAGTGCTTTTGAAAATCAGATCTTCCAGGTATCTAGCTCCAGGCTTCTGCTGTTGTTTATTTGGGGAGGGAGGGTGTTATCTGCTCTCCGTCTTGTTGCCTATCACAAGCTTTACTACTTTCACAAAAATGATCATAACTTCTGGATGCATTTCAGTGTGATCTGCTCTAGGTGATCCTGCTGTGGCAGGAGGGCTGGATCTTTCGAGGTCCCTTCCAGCCCCTGACATTCTGTGATTCTATGATTCTTCTAAAATTCTGTCCATTGCACTGAAAATTGTGA
Source organism: Ramphastos sulfuratus (assembly GCA_013399055.1). NCBI lineage: Eukaryota > Metazoa > Chordata > Aves > Piciformes > Ramphastidae > Ramphastos > Ramphastos sulfuratus. The sequence continues at coordinate 24,386 of WBNM01046135.1, forward strand.
GCTGAGTTCTAGCAATAGTAAAAGTGCTTATGCTCCATTTATATTACTACTAATGATGCCATAGCAGGTCCTATGTGACAGCAAAATGACTGCATTCACTGTGGCGTGCATCATGCTAGAGACAAGTATGCTAGGAACCATGATGTTTTTAAACCACTTGGCATTGTTTAGTTAACATGCTTTTAAGCATTATTTGGCTTCAGTTGTAGACAGATATATATATAATAAATCTTTGAGCAAGTGCCATCAGAAGAGCTAAGTGGCATTTAAAATATATTAGAAAAATGTGATCGCTAATAGGTTTTAAAATATTCCCTCTTTTCCTAGTCTAAATTGGGCCTCAGGAGGGGAAAAACTAAGAAGAGTTAATGAAATGAACTGACAGGGTGACAGGGTTTGTTTACTAGTCCATCTTGAGTAGGATTCATGCTTCCTATGATTGACAGTCATTGCAAATTCTTTGGCTTTTTAAGACTTAAGGCGCCACAGTCTTGGGTGAACTTTAGTTCAGAATGGAGTTGTTTACAAATGCGAAGTAGTTACTGCAGAATCACATGCTATGTTTCACAGAACTCTTCTGCAATAGTATGGATTTGCAGTTCAAATGACAATAATTCATATTAAATTATATTCTAAGTATTGTGCACTCCATTTACTCCTCTGGAAGCTTTGTCACCCTGGCACCTGGAAGTGGACAAGGTAGCTGAATTGGCTTTCAGTCACTCACCTTGTCCAAATGTCTGCCCACAGTATGGCATGAATGTTCTAGTGCTTCACAAAAATCAGACTGTGCTGATCCAAAATGGACAAAAAGTTCCCCTCTCTCTTCAGCCTTTGCAGAATAGGCAGCCAGAAAATGTGCACATAAAACTTATCAGCCTTCTAATAGTTCTTGCTTCACTGTTCTGAATGTTTCTTAGTCAAGATCTCTCCCCTGGAGAGGTCAAGGCATAAATCAGTCCTATCTGTATCAGAACAATGTGCAGCAGACATGCCTTTGGATGTGCAATTAAAAATTGCTTTGGCCTGTTTTCTGTCCATGTTTTGTGTTTTCATAAGCTCACATGTAACTTGATGAGCACTGTCATTCTTTAAATTTCTTCAGCATTACAGTTCTCAAGGGACTTCTCTCTCATTGAATGGCATTTCTGCATATTTACTTTCTCCACAAGTGCTGGTATGCAGTAGCTCAAGTTGGATCTCGCATTGTTATTTTTATATTTACTTGTATTACATCCTGTTTTTCTTTATGATGATGTTAACACTTCCTTCCAATTTAGTATTAACTCTTTTATGTTATCTAAAAGTTGTTGATGTCAACCTCCACTAACCAACAACTGAGGTAGTTTTGTCAAGAGAGTAGTGTGGAATTTACTCACATCTTGAAAGAACAATTTTGCAGCCAGCTGAAAACAAGTTATGTAAGGAGCTTATGAGTACTTAGAGCTGCAGTGGAAGCTGCAGTAGAGCCCTTTGCACTCCCCATGCAGTCTTCTGCTTCCAGTGTTAGAAGGCACTAGTCTGCACATAGATAACACTGGAAGAGAAGACAGCTCATTTAAGTACTACTCTATCAGTTGCAATGAAAATACATTTCTGTCAGTAGAGGGGTCAATTATATGAACTGCTTTTCCTTTGAAGATATGCTGGAAACATACTGCTTCTATTCTTCACCAAAAGTGAATCATGAAGAGAAAACTTTGTCACAAACTTGACCCTTGAAAGTGATATAAAAGAGTTACCCATCCTTCCAGCCTCTACTTCCATCCTACCTCCCAGAACCATCATGCACCCCTGCTTCACAAGTCCTAAGCAGTGCTTGCATTACTGCTAAACCTGTGACACTCTGAGCTGAAACATCATCATCTTTTCTGACAGTTGTCATTTTGTGCATGATAAGCCTTGATGCTGTCAGTTCCTCAGGAGCTGTGAGGGGCCAGCACCTGGGAAGGCCTCAGAGTTGTAACTGGACCATCTGTGTCCAGCCCTATTTCCTTGTTTTCGTAAGTTGTTGCATCTCTTGCACTGAGACTGAATTTCGAGATGGGAAATCTGATGTCAGAAGCATGGGAACTGCATTGTTAATTTACCTTCATCTGTTGCCATGTACCAGTTTGGGTACAGCTGTACTGGTCACTGATCCTGTGTTGTGGTTAGACATGTAAGACTGAGATGTCTAATTGGTTGTTTTCTTCAAAACACAGTGTTCAGACTAAGTGATCGTAGTTCTCCTTTCCAGCTGGATAGCTATTGCAAAAATATATGAATATCACTAGTCACTGATGTTACATTTGATGCTGTAAAAACAAAGAAACAGATCCTTCTCCACTGAAAACCTGTCCAAGTTGAAGCCATAACCCCCCCTTCCCTTGTTTCCTTCTGAAACCAGTTGCAGTGTTCTCTTTCTCTCTGTGTACTAGCCTCTACCCTGCTTCTACCCTTTGATCAGATCCATGTCACTCCTTCACTTTTCTTCCCTATGTTCCCAAGCAGGTGAGAGGCAAAAGGGGAAATACCAACTGTATGTAGTGTCCAGATAAAAAGCTGCAAAATGAAGTTATGAAGCTCACCCTTTTTATCAAAAGTAGCTGATCTTACGCTGGCCCAGTGTATCTCCTTCTTCCTGACAGTTTATTACTTGCGTTCATAGAAACAGAGCTCATTTTGGTATGATTTTGACAAAGTCAGCAAAAGAGAGTGCACTGATTTCACCCCATGCTTTGGATATTGAAACAGAACAGTTTTCTTTTCTGATAAGACAGTACACTAATTACTTACTTATTACACAAGCATTAGCTTTTGGTATAAACCACCCCATAGATTCCTGACACCTTGCACGCTGAGAAGTCCTGTCCTTGAAGTTGCTGTAGCGCACGACGATCAGAACTTAGCGCTGATGTTTTGTTCCTAGCAATGCCTCGGCGGAGGGTGACCTCCAGTACCGTCTCTAAACATTTTCAATTTATAGACTCAAGAATTTTTGCTGTCTTCACCTCTCATTCTTTTGAAGAGGTCAGCCCTTTATGAATTCGCCACGAGAAGGAAGAATACCCTATACTTAAAAAGGGCTTAATAGGAATATAGGCACAACGAGCACACAGCGCACGATTCGTTTTGTTATTTATAGGAGACATTCGCATCGGTTTAAGCGTACACAAGGCAGCTGCTGTCATTTGGCTATGAGCAGATGTTAGACCTCCGAAAGCTTCACTGATAATTAAAATACTAACAGTTAGTGTTTTACCCCAGCTGCAGGTTCTGTTTACTGTAAATTTGATTTTAATGGTGCCTCTGCGCAGTTATTGAATAGAGGTTTGCTTTCTACTATACATACAGAAGTGTCTACAATGAAGACAAATGGTTATTTCCCATAATTTACTCTGGAAATAGATGGATATTCACTGTAACACGGTTGAACTTATAAATGAAGTACAGATATGACTATCACATTGGAAGTGGTAGTTTCTTCTCCCTTAACTAGCAAAAAGAACTAAGGAAACTTCACTATTTCTAGTTATTCCCAAGCATTTCCCCCTAAAATCTGCTGTGCTTTTCAAATGGGTTGAGACGTGCCCTCGAGCAAAGAACAGGTGCTCCTTTTTACTGAATGGGTGCATAAATCAGAATAAATAAATACAGGGAATCACAATACCTGCATGTGATAGCTATGCAGAAGAATATAATTTCTGCTTGATCATTTGATAACAGGATGCTTTATTTTAGGTATCCCTTACAAGTATCTGTTCTCTTCATTGCATGTATGTACATCAGACATTAGGGCAGGCTAGCCACTTTCAGAATTGTTAATCCCAAGGGCCTGATTATGCAAACACAATGCATAATGCAAGCTACCATGTTTAGTCCCTTTGAGACTATTGAGGCTAACTATGGCAGTAAGCAGTACTCTTGGTAAATAAATGTTTGTAAGACGAAGATCTAAATGTATATATTCTTGAAAAACAAAAACTCTTGCTGAGATAATAATGACAGAAGGAGGTTTTGGTTGTTTTGTGAGTTTTTGTTTGTTTTTTTTTTTTTTTGACAGAACAGTTACTATCTGGGGCTAGACCTATTTCAGAAATTCAGATAATTTTCCTTATGAGTAGAGCCTGTGGGTTGTTTTTTTCCCCCCGATTTGCTTCTATTAGTGTTCATACTATTTTATGTATTGTCTTATGTGTTCTGTCTTCCTAGGAAGCAGAAATCTCTGATTTGACCAAGCACGACTGGTACCTCTTGAAATTGGGATTCTCATTTAGAAGTGCTAAAAATGCACTTTCCAGTTGCGCTGCAGGGGATAAAACAGAAGAAGTGCATCATGTCACATCAGTGTCAGTCGTTCCCAAACTGAGTGCCAGAGAAACCTTTGAAGCTGGACTGCTAGGCGATGTCCAGGCTGGCTATCCTCATCTCCAGCTGCTAAACTGCACTGGAAGAACAAACTAAAATAGCCCAAATACATTCCTAATGTCACTTGCTCATGTAGGTAATTGCCGTGTATGCTACAGGGAGGTTTTTGCTCTCACACAGGAGCTGAGAAGACAAACCTGCATGGTGGCAAGCAAGTAAAGAGGAAAAGTGGTCTACAAGAAAATCAGTTACTGTGCAGTGGTAGGTGCTGGCTGGGCAGTAGTAAAATCTGCCCATTCACACCGTCGATGTTTGGCATGATCAGTGGGAGTTTCAGTATGTGTATTTTTTATTTGCATAGCTTCTGTACCACTGGGCTCTATAGTGTTCATTTTTGACCTTGAGTGCAGGAAAAGAGAAACTGAAATTTTTCACAGGGAAGGCCTTTTCCCAAAGGTTAATTGGACACTGGAGGGAAACTAAACCGAACTAAACAAACTGCCTAAGCACCCAAACTGAAAGGCTTAGCTATTTGTTTTGCTGGTTGGTTTTAATTTTGTTTCTTTTTGTTGCTGTTGTTGTTGTAGTCCTCTAAGGTGTGGGAGGTGAAAATAACAACCATGAAATTTGAGTCTGTTTTTTGACAGGAAAAAAACCCCAAAAAAATAAATTAAAAAAATATATATATTCACTTTACATTTTAAGGAAACTAAAAGGACATCTGCAGCTTTGTTCAAGATATCTGAAAGGTTAAAACTTCATCCTTTGTTCAAACAATTCTTGCAAGACCTTGAAGTTTCTAAACGTGATTGAGTGGTTAAGGACAAATCTGGAAGCCAAGGATATTTTGAGCTTCAGCATTGAAACATGGCATTACTAGATTTTTAAGCATAAAACAAACTATGAACATTATTTGAGCATTGGTTTTGTTGTTTAATTTTGTTTATACAGGGGAAAAAAAAAACCTTGCTGCATTGGTATCTCTTGAGGTTTATGTACTTTGTGTCAATAGTGGGGTGGTTTTATGTCTCTTAGGGAGCTGGTTCAGTGCCCTATAGGTATACTTATTTGTACTGCTTTACAGATATTTGCTGCCTTTGTGGACATAATAATACTGACAGAGCCATTTTGGGTTGCTGATTTATTTCACTTCTGGTTTCGACCCATCCTATTTTCTTTCCTGCAGCAGAAGACACATATGAGCCTTCACAACCTCTTACTTTGTAGCTCGACTAGCTGTTTTTTAGAAAATGCTGGCCCATGCATTGCTTGCACATAAAAACCTTACAAATGACAAAGAATAGTTTTGACTGCAGTTAAGTAACAGAGATCTGAAAAATGTGGCTTGTTATGACCTCCAAAAACTGAGGAAATCCCACAGTTATAACATTATGCCACAGCTCTTAAACTGCACTTAATTAATTAGAGATCCTTATAAAAACAATAATAAAAAAAAAGGAAGAAGAAAGAGCTGAATCTTGGAGCTTGATCAAGGCCTAAATTATTTCTTTATGAATGTGAATGGTGGCCTTACTGTATAGTTCAAAATACTGTACTGCCTTGTGCAGACAGTCCCTTTTGAAATTAAAAAAAACCCCAAAAAATCAGTGGCTCATTTGGGTGATGCCCAATCTAAATTGAATTTTTTATGTCTTTTTAATTCCTTGAAGGTTGTGTTTATTTGAAGGAAAAGATGTTTCTTTGCATTATTTAATATTCATTGGATTTTAGTAGACACCAGATTTTCCCATGTGTCGATAAATAACATTCCTAATCACCAAAGTATGAAAAATTAAGTGTTGCTGAATAAAGGGCTATAAATCAGGCCTCCTGGAACTTTTTGAGGAAGAGGGAAAATAGCTGGTTCAAGCTTGCTGTGTAAATGCAGATCATTTCCGTAGCTGTAATAGATTATTTCATTTATGACTTACAGCTTTGTTCTAAAGGTGCTCCTTGTGAAGGATGTCCTCAGCCTAGCCTCACCGTGCACAACCGCTCGCTACAACTTTTGGGGAAGGGTTAGAATTCTAAAGAGGCTGCTGGCTGAGAGCAAAGTGGTGCTTTACATATAATATTAGCCCAGACTTTCCTAACGCATTACGCATTTCTTTCTGAGACAAGTCTCCTTAATGCCATCTTTATCTGCTACACGATGCATGAAATCTACTTTCTCTTTTAGAACTGCGCCTGACCCCCGACCCCGCGAGTGATGCCACAATGTGACCTTTCTATTGTCATCAGCTTTCATTCTCCTGAAAATTCTATGAATTTTTATTACAAGTTTTTTTAAACCAAGCTGAGGCTTCAACAAATTACTTGACACAGATGAGATGAAGTTGTTGAAGTAGTGTTAGATAAGTTTTACAGCCAGCATGTGTGCTGCTGAACAGTACAAAGCCAGTGTCCTACAATGTCATACACCAGTAACTGCTGAGCCTACTATTGGATAAATACATCATTTTATGGAACATTGATTGTTCTATAAACCCAATGGAGTATTATGCTCTATGATCAAACCATTTAGATTGTGTGTAGAGCACAGAAAATGCCATATTCAGGATGGTACTAAAAGTGCCATTTGTGTATTTTATGGATGTCATTACAGGGGAAACTTCTCTCTGTAGGCCCTGTTTACTGCAAAATTTTTTAGTCTGTAATGACATTTTTCATTCACAACGTATGCCTTCAAGAGAGGGGGCCCTTGTTTTATTTGTTTCATTCGGGTTTACTGCACAAATCCTGTACATTTTAATTAAATGTAAGCTTAACAAAAGAATAAGGTATTTATTCTGCGGGGAACAAATGATGACAGTTACGAAAGAATAAAACAGACACACAAAAGAAAGTCAGGTATTGGGTAAAACAGAGGGGGAAAGGTACTAAACCCTATTTGTGGTTTCTCAGAAGCACGTTAGACATCAAAGCATTTCTTTTAGCTCTATTTCAGGACTTTGGGGTCTCTGAGAATTAACATAACCTGCGAATATGGATTTAACATCTAAAAAAATCCTGACATTTTCAAATAAAAAACTAACAGTCGCTCAGGACTCCAACTGATAAATAATGGCTCTGCTGAAATGACAGACTTCTTGGAAGGAAACCAATTCTGTGATCATTGCACCCCTAGATATGAAACACCTCTTTACAAATTGTCCGAATATGAGTTCTTGTATCATTATATTTTGTCATTTTAATGCCTATTTGTGTATCTTTATAATTGGCAATGACATGGAATCAGCAACAAGTCCGCTTTTCCCAATATTAATGTGGGCTTGTATTGCAGCTTATGTTTGCCATGTCAGCCAACACTTACCCTTCTCTTTACCCAGTTCTAAAAGGGGCAGCCTGGATTTGGTAGGGCAATGTGATTTGTTGCTACATGCAGTCCGATAATGCAATGTGTTCCTTAAATGCAGAACAACTCCTGCAAATGTTGTGTTGGGTAGCAGTGCTCTGCTATAGAAATGTGCTGTTCCAAAGCTGCAATAGCAGCTAAGCCTCAAAATATGTTGTTTTCCCTACTTGGCTTGTCACTGTTACAACAAAAGAAAACCAGTAAAATCTGCAATTCGTATTTACCATGAAAAATCACTAAAATTGAAGTTGATATTCCCAGTAAATTCTTGATCGTAGCCCAGTTAAAATTTAAAGTTACAGTAGATTCACATTAGTTTAAATGACACTTGAACTTCTACACAGCTCAACATTAATTCATTATAGTTGAAATGGAAGAATCTTCAGTGGGTGAATCTTTTACAATCTGATTGAGGCTGTTACATTTTATAGGAGCCATTTTTCAAAGCAGTACTGACAGCACTCGAAGTTATTAAATTGCTGAATCAAAAGATGGACCTGCAATCGCATTTATGAACTGTGATGGAATAGCTGGGGTTGCACTGAGCTGAGGTTAAGATGTTGGTGTAGTTAAGCTTCATCACACCCCTTAGTGACAGCAGTATTTACCCATGTAGTTTACTTTAATGGTCAGGAAGTGGCTTAACTCACCTCTGGATTCAAATAGATTAAGTAAGCAGTCAGAATGGCATAATTATCAGTGCTGCGAGGGATTCGCCGGGTAGCTCGTCACCCAGGAGACTTCCCATTCAATTGCACAGTAAAGGCTGGAGTTGCATAGATTCACAGCTACAGCATTTATTTGAGGAGATGAAAACAGGATGATTTCCCTTTTTCTTTCCCTTCCTCAGACTGGAGCTTCTCCTCAGCATAGCGATGCTGTGTCCCATACATAAATTATCATGATCTTAGGGGAAAGATGTCATGATTTTGCTGTGTGCATGTGAAAATTATGATCGTGGAGCTATTTTGATTTTGAAATCCAGGGGAAAAACGCATGATTTGTAGAGTTATTTTGATTTTTTTGTGCCACATCACTGCCAGGCTTCTCTTTTATCATGTCAACAAAGCAAAATTCCTGAGAGAATTAATTACTTCTACTCTATTATAAAACGTGGAGGAGCTAAGATAATTGTCACTTTATGTTGATTTTTGCTTCCTATTTTTCTGCTCGTTGGGGGGTCTTGTGAATGTCAGTGCCTACAGAGAGCACAGGAAAGTAGGGATATGAACCAGTCGTACCACAGTAAGCTCCCTTCTTACCTATGCCTGACAAAATGTACTTCAGTTGCATGTGCCAGATTTATCATGCAGCATCACTTGCAAACACTCTGTTGGTTTAAATTGTTAATTTTCTTTTCCAAAGATAGCCTGCACAGGAGAAAGTTGTGTGACATTAGTTTAGACTTGTGAAGGTGATTTGCAACCTTTCAGCTTAATAAAAATTGCTTCCTGTGATTCACAGTACAGTTTTCCACCAGAAGCTTTTTCACAGGAAAAGGCTAGACAAACAGACAGATGCATGCTATTGAAAGCTCAGGTTTTTGAAGCCTTGGTGTTACCTTTGAATATTAGCTTGACATGCACCTTTTCATAACAAGTTACTAGAGGCTGCGAGATGCCAACTACTCAGTCTCAAAGTAGCAGAGTTCCTAAGTGTGAACTTACCTTTAAACAAAGGATCTCAGGTTTTTAGAGCCCAGCTTACTTCTCTGTGAGGTCAGGGCCTGACAGCTCTGTGCTTTGGGTGAAAAGGTACACTTCTTGGCCTCTTGAGTTCAGTGGAGCATGTTGTTCACTGAAGGTGTCTTGCAGAGTTGGTTTAGATTGGACATTAGGAAAAATTTCTTCACCAAAAGGGTTGTCAAGCATGGAAGAGGCTGCCCAAGGAAGTGCTTGAGTCACCATTCCTTGAGATATTTAAAAGATGTGTACGTGTGGTGCATAGCAACATGGTTTAAGTGGTGAACTTGGTGATGCTGGCTTAACAGTTGGATTTGATGATCTTTCCTTTGATGGTCTTTACTGACCTAAACAATTCTATGACTCTGTGACAGCACAGTGCTAGCCTGAAATTTGACTGTAAGAGTAATTTTTTTCCTTGCTTCTTTTATCTCAAACAATACACCGTTGCCTGCTTCATCTCAACCAACCAATGGCTTATCTGTGTGTATTAGTGGTAAGGTGCTACACCTGTTATTCCCAAGTGATTTCAGTTTGTGTAGGTGAATTTAAACTAGACCATGGGTGTGGGTAGTCCCAGCAGCATGGACTCAATCAGCTTTTCCAAGGCCCATCTAGCATTAGACAGTCTCTTTGCTCCGAGTGTCCAGGATCCACTCCTCTCTGTGTGCAGTGCTCCCAGCACCTGCAGGAGCTGCAGGGAGGCTTCAGGATGACACTGCCATGGGAAGGCAGTGAGTGGTAGAACTGTTCTGCCACGGACATCATGAAGCTGGTCACAGGGTGCTCTCAATTATGCCTTCCCAAAACCCTGAGTCTATGCTTTAAGGATTGAGAGCTTGACTTTGTGTAGCTGTGAGCGCCACTTGCTTTGCTGAAACTTTATTGTTAGTGATGAGAACTGAGAAGGAAACCTTCAGCGACCCAAAACCAGACTGAGTGGCAGAGCAAGCAGTCAGAATGTGGAGGTTACAGGGATTTCAATTTGTGAATTGATTTCATGTAGAAGTAATTAAGAAGTGTAATCGAGATTTCTCTAGATGGTATTTTATAGACTATCCTGCTTAGGGTAAGAAAACTCCTGAGTGTTCTCTCCAGGTAACTAGGCTAGTGACTGAGTCAGTCAGGTGTGCTGTAGAAGGTGGGAAAGGAAGAGGAAGACAAAGGCATCAAAATGACAGCATGGCAATTAACTCACCAACAAAAGCAGGGTATTAAGAAGATCAGCCACAGTTTTCCACACAGAGATATGTTTAATGCAATATACGATCCTAAAATTCATTACCAAAGTACTTAAATATTACCAATAGGATCTTCTAGAACAGATGTGTTAATGGCTTTTAACCCTATACTGTATTTATCTGGGCTTTTCTATACAGCATATTTTTAAGAACACATTTGAATTGTTAATGGGCTGCAGAATTGTTAAACTCGGCAATTATTCCAACCTGTAAATATGTTATTTGGAAAACATGCAAATTGTTTTTGTTCACTTGCTCATTTTGTCTGTGTTTTCTGCCAGGGAAATCCAAAAATTGTCAAGGAATTCTTTTCCACTGATGCTACAACTTGCTAAAGTAATGAACTGATATTTGCCATGATACCTTGTAAGTGGTGTATTTTGTCTCGTAGGCATCGTGTCCAAGTCCTATGAGTGCCGACTGAAGGGGCAAGGAGCAACCTTTGTGGAAACTACAAGTCCTTTTACTGCAGCATCACTGGGAGAGGTTTCTCCAGTTAAAGAGAAGGTGTTTCAGGGCAGCAGAAGGCAGCCACAGTCACCCGAAGAAGTTCAGCAAGTTATCATTATTCAGGGCTATGACGGTGGCTTTGCAATTGACGCCTCTGTGGAAGAAACGGCAGCGGCTACCCTTCAGACTCTAGCCATGGCTGGTCAGATGGCCAGGGTGGTCCATATTACAGAAGATGGGCAAGTCATAGCCACGAATCAAAACAGCTCACACGTGAGTAGTATGGTTCCAGGGCAGATCCTTACCGAGCAGTTAGCAGATGGTGCAACGCAGGTGGTGGTGGTCGAAGGAACAGGGACTGATGCAGAGGAGGCCGTTCGAATAGATGCAGTTCCTGACTCCAGTAGTACTGTACTGCAGCAGATAATGCGACAAGAGGTTTTAGAAGCGTCAGAAGCTACAGTCCACCCTCCAGACTCCTCCTCAGCGTTAGATGCCCTGCTTTGTGCCGTGACAGAGCTGGGTGAAGTGGAGAACAAATCTGGACTCCTCGAGAGAAGCAGGTCTAGTCACAAAGATTTCCTGCAAATGCCAAACACGGAGACGCCCAGCGTTCCCAGCGATGCAGAGGCACAAGGAATTCAAATGTTCCATGAAGTTCAAGAGGCTCAGGAAGACGCCGAACCTATGGAAGTAGTGACGCGGGTCGTGCACCCATCGGCTATAATTGCATCTCAGGAGAGAGCTCAGGCTGCTCTCAAGAAAATGGTCCAAGGAGTATTACAGTTTGCTGTGTGCGATACGGCTGCAGCCGACCAGCTGATGAAAGAAGGTGTCACTCAGGTCATCGTAAATGAGGAGGGGACTGTGCATATGGTAGCTAGAGAAGGCTCTCAGATAATTATGCAGGAAGCTGGTAGCCACGCGCTGAGTGTCCAGAGCGAGCACATGGATTTAGTTGAGTCAAACGGGGAAATATCACAGATTATTGTCACAGAAGAAATAGCACAAGCCATGGTTCAGGGTTCTGATGGTGACTTCTCTGAAGGTGCAACCCACTACATTGTCACAGAATTGCCACCAGACATGCAGGAAGAACCTAGCGTGTACTCGCATGCTGTGATAGAGACAGCTGGGTCTCAAGAGATTTTGCAGGCTGGTGCTGCCATAAAAGCAGAACCAATATCCCCTGATAGAGCAGGAGAGCAGTTAACAAGCATCGTCATTTATGATGATGGCTCACAAGTAATTCAAGGCCAGAGAGAGGATAACGAAGGATAAGAAGCATAAAGAACTTCATCTCCTAGGCTTAATGCAGGGCAAAGCTGGAAATTACCAGATCCATGGAGGCACTCTCTTCCTGGAACGTCTTCTGTAAAACCTTCTCAACACAACATCCTCCTAGTCAGGTACACACTGTGTGGGAGGGGAGGGTCAGCTGTGAGGAGGAGTTCACTGAAATGGATAGTATAATCTTATTACAATAGCTCTAAGAATTATTCTAAAACAAGCATGTTAGGGTATCAAAGAGGGTAAAAAGCTGACATCCCCTCCCTTCCTCCTCCAATAGGTATTGTTCTGGTCACCGCTTCATTTGTTGTTGGGAATTTCTTTTTAAATGTGGGGGTTGTTGTTTTTTGGTTTTTTTTTTGTTTTTTTTTTTTTTTATCTCAGGGTAATTCCCTGCCTTCTGTGATTTTTGTCTAACATAATTACAGGAATAAAATAATTCCAATTTCATGAACAGATAAATAAGCAAAAAATGCAAAGCCCACAATAACGAAGTGAACAGACAAGCTTGCCTGTGCCCTTCTTCATTTTAAAGAGGAACAGGTGACAATTTGCTTTCTAGAATCTTATTTTAAAATATCCCTGGCTAAAAATATGTCATCAAAAGTAAGCAATTTTTTTTGCATCTAAAGTCAAATATTTCACAGTAGCTCAGTCTTTTGTGGTATCAGATAGGACTTTCTCTAAAGAAGATCTCAAAAAACAAAACAAACAAACAAACAAAAAAAACAATCCAAAAGCTACACTTCAAGAAAATTCTTGATTATACAGATTCAGGAAGAAGAACTTGATGCCTGTAACTTCCACTTAATTTTAGATGAGAGTCCTACATAAGAAATGTGCATTTTTTGGAGGAAAAAAAATATTGTCACTGTCAGTGTTTTGCTTTCCTTATAAATAGCGCTTCATAAAAATACCATTTTGTAGTTCATTTTGTGAGTGACTTCTGAAATGTTATGGTTTTGATGTTGGGGTTTTTTTTAAGAAACTTCTGACATTGACATTAACAAGTAGAAAAGGAAAAAAAAAAAAAAAAGGTGACCTTGTATTTCTTGTGTAGTCCAAGATGTCACTTATTTACTTGTGGATATACTGCAATTGGTCAATGCAAGTTTGTGTTGAAAATATTTGTTTCATGATACAACTGCTTTTGTTTCTTTGGGAAAAAAAAAAAAAGACAAGAAAAGGAAAAAAAAAAAAAAAGGTGTAAAATATAAACTGGCAAGGTTTGGGGATTTTTATTTCTCTCTCTTTTTTGTCTTTCAAATAAAGTGTTAGCATTAAAATGAAGCGTCATGATTTTTAATATTAAGCAATAAACAGAACTGGCATTCAGCAGGAGCAAACAAATGCTATCTGCTTATGTCTGTGCATTTTCTCTTTTCCTTTCTCTAGCTCGCTGGATAGATAAAGATAAAAGAATCTAATTTCTGAAGTGTGCCTCATGCATGCTTAATATAATTGTGTAAGTGTTTAGGGTATAAGCCATGCTGACTCTAGAGATAACTGGGTTTCCTATCATGTTTAATATCTGAAAATTATCAACTGCAAGAAAGTTGGGGTGAGGTAAAACAATAGTTCCTTCCAGAGGCAACTGTTTAAAAATGTATTTCCTTATAGAGCCGCTGAGAAAAGGTGCCTCATTCTGGGGCTGTAAGATCCTGCTGTCTTTTCATCTCTTTTTATTATTAGTTTTTAGATTTTGTTATTTTCCAGGAATTAAGGTTGTGTCTTTGTCAACCCCTGCCCCCCACCCCCCCCCAAAAAAAAAGTAAATTTCAAGTTAGACATGGAGATTCATAATTAGCCGAGTTTGACTTGCTCATCTTTCTTAAAAGTGACAGGCTGTTCACTTTCTCTTAAATACTGTCTTCAGCAAACAGTGACAGGATCAACTCCCGTTTGTTATCAGGAAAAAAGGTGACCTTTACAAAATGATGGCACTCTGCAAGACTCTCACAGATGTTCAGAAACGGAATGTTTTTCACTGGAAATATTTCTTCTTGATCATTTCTCCTGTTAACTGTAGCCCTGTGGTCTTGCAGCTTGGATGCTAATTCTGCACTGTGCTTAGTCCTGTATGGCTAACCTTTCTGCTGCAGTACAGGGTGTTGACACTGACATGCTGCAGTTTACCATTTGTGATTTATTTAGGATAAATATGTCTCAGGTGGCATTTAATCCTTCATAAAACCAGTGTAGCCTGCAGTGTCAAACCAGCAATCACATTGTATGCACAATGAAAAGAGCAGACCTTTGCATAAAAAAAAAAAAAACCAAGCCCACAAACGTGGTAGGTGTTCCTGTGCTTGGGAGCACTGGAAAGGATCCATGATCCTCCTGTGTGCTTTAATTACCTGGAGGCTGAAGTTAAAGATTCTTCTCTCTGAGTTCAGCCTGAGCAAGCGAGCTTATTTTTTAGGGCTTTTTTTTTTGGTGGGGGAAGGCCTCCTTCTTTTTTAATGTACACTTCAAAGTCAACTTATTAGCACCCTACAAATGTTACATTAGAAATCATAGACACACAGAATGGAAAGGACCTCTGGAGATTGAGTCCAAGCCATCTGCCAAGGCAGGGTCACCTAGAGAAGGGCATGCAGAAACACATCCAGGTTTTGAATGTCTCTACCATCTCTCTGGGCAACCTGTTCCAGTGCCCTGTCATCTTCTTTAATTTAAAGTTCCTCCTCATGTTTGGATGGAATTTCTTATGTTCAAGATTGTGCCCATCACCTCTTGTTCTGTTGCTGGGCACCACCAAAAAAAGACATCCTGACACCTGCCCTTTAAGTATTTATAAGCATTTATGAGATGCCAGTTCAGTCTTTTCTTTTCCAGACTAAAAAGACCAAATTCTCTGTCTTTCCTCATGAGAGAGATATTCTTGTCCCATGATCATTTTTGCAGCCCTTTTCTGCAAAAGGGACAGGCATAGCAAGTTCCTGTCCTTCTTGAACCAGGGAGCCCAGAACTGGACACAGTACTCTAGATGTGGCCTCACTAGGGCAAGGTAGAGGGGGAGATTAACCTCCCTCGACCTACTTGCCAGACTCTTCTTGATGCACCCCAGGATTCCATTGGCCTTCTTGGCCACAAATGATACATTGCTAGCTCATGGTCGTCCTGTGGTCCACCAGGACTTGCAAGTCCTTTTCCCCAGAGCTGCTCTCCAACAGATCAGCATCCCGCCTGTACTGATACCTGGGGTTGTTTTTCCCCAGATGCAGGACTTTACACTTGCCCTTACTGAATTTCATTAGATTTCTCCCCACCCAGCTCTCCAGCCTGTCTGTGTCAGTCAGCACAGCCTCCTGGCAGGTTATCCACTCCTCCCAGTTTGGTATCACCATCACTCATGCTGAGGGTACACTCTATGCCTTCATCCAGATCATTGATGAATACATTGAATAGGGCTGGACCCAGTACCAACTCTTGGGGGACACCATTAGCCACAGGCCTCCAACTAGACTGCCCCATGGACTACAACTCTCTGAGCCCTGTACTTCAACCAATTCCCAATCCATCTCACTGCCCAATCATCTAATCTGCACTTCTTAAGTTTGTCTGGGAGTATGTCATGGGAGACAGTATCAAAAGCCTTGTTGAAATGGAGGTAGATCACATCCACTGCCTTTCCCTTGTCTATCCAGCAAGCTGTGCCATCAGAAAAGGCTGTCAGATTGGTCAAGCATGATTTCCCTTTGGTGAGTCCACGTTGACAACTTGTGATAAGCCTCTCTTCCCCAACACACTTGGAGAAGGCACCACAGACAAGCTGCTCCATCACCTTTCCAGGGAGGAAGGTAAGATTAGTTGGCCTATAGTTACCCAGGTCCTCCTTCTTGCCCTTTTTGAAGACTGGAGTGACAATGGCCTTCCTCCAGTCCTCAGACACCTTTCCCTTTCTCCTGGACTTTTCCAAGATTATGGGGAGTGGGCTAGCAATGACTCCTGCCAGCTCCCTCAACACTTGCAGGTGCATCCCATCAGGCCCCATGGATTTGCGGATGTTCATTTGGCTTAACCGATCAATCCTCTTCAGCTGAGGCAAAATCTTCCTTTCTCCTGATTTCCTCTGTGGTCTTGAAGGTCTGGGACTCCTGTCTTAGCAGTAAAGACTGAGGCAAAGGGTGGCATTCAGTAACCACCTTCTCTATATCCCTGGTCACCAGGGCACCCACTTCATTTATCAGTGGGCCCACATTTCCTCTAGTCTTCCTTTTGCCTCCAGCATACTTGAAGTAGCCTTTCTTGTCCTCAATCTCCCTTGACAGGTTTAGTTCTAACTTTCAGTCACATCCCTACATCTTCTGACAACATTCTTGTATTCCTCCCAAGTGGTCAGAGCCTTCTTCCATGTTCTATATACTTCTTTCTTCCACTTACATGTATTCAGCAGCTCCCTGCTCAACTGTGCAGCTCTCCTACCTCTCTTACTTGATTTTTTTTATCTTTGGGATAAAAAAGAGCCCCTCTACCAGCCAGAACCCTACCCCTCTACCTTGGGCCCCTCTACCAGCCAGAACCCTACCCCATGGGACTTTCCCAAGCAGTTCCTTGAAGAGGCCAAAGTTAGTCCTTCTGAAGTCCAGGGCTGTGTTCCTGCTTACGGCTCTGTGCTCTGTGCCTACTGCATATGATCCTGTACTCCACCATCTCATGGTCACTACAGCCAGGGCTGGCTTCTACCTTCACACCCTTGATTAATGCCTCATTGTTTATCAGTACAAGGTACATCTGTACTCCTCTTCTTGTTGGCTCTTCCACCACCTGCATCAAAAAGTTATTGTCAATGCACTGGAAGAACCTCCTCAGCTGCACACGCCTGGCTGTATAGCTTTTCCAAGCAAATGTCAGGGTAATTCAAGTCCCCATGATAAACAGAGCCTGTGATTGCAAGGCTAATTAGAGCTGCCTGTAGAAGGCCTCATCAGCTTCCTCAACCTGAATGGGTGGCCAGTAAAAACCACTCACAACAGTGAGTGTCTCCCTTATGAGTCTGTCCCTTAATCCTTGCCCACAAGCTTTCAACTTGCTCTTCATCAGTGCCCAGGGAGAGTTTGATACATTCCAGTTGCCTTCTGACATAGAGGGCAGCTCTACCATGTCCCCTTGCTGGCCTGTCTTTCCTGAGAAGGACATAACCATCTATGGCAGTGTGCCAGTCACGTGAGCTGTTTGGTTTGAACACCTTCGCTTGCCTGTGTCCAGGAGAAAGCAAGAGGTAAGCTGTAATGGAGCAGTTGTTGGGAGTGCAGCATTCTATCAGTTGCCTTCTGATGTTCTGGGTGCCAGAGCCAGAGGTTTAATTGTGTTACCCATTCTGAAGAGAGAGGAGGTTTAGCCTAGATGGAAGGAAGACTTTTTTACAACAAGTGTGGTGCAACACTGGCACAGATTGTCCAGGGAGGTGCTAGATGCCCCATCCTTGGAAACATTCAAGGTCAGGTTGGACAGGGCTCTCTGCAACCTGACAAAGATGCAGGGGAGTTGGACTGGATGACCTTTAAAGATTTCTCCCAACTCAAACCATTCTATGATTAACAGAGTGGCATCATACTGTAAGCAATTCCAATCAGGTAAAAACCTAAGTCTTTAGGAAGCATTGAACTAGTATGGACAAAAAAGGGAAAAAACTAAGCCACTAAAACAACCAACCACCAAAACTAAAAGAAAAAACCCAAACCTAAATGAACCCAATGAAACCAAAACCAGAGAAAGAAGAGATGTTTCTGGCAAGCAGTTTCACACTCCATTCCCTATGAATCTGATAGACACACACCTCGTGAGGCGGTGTCTCCTGGCCCTTGAGTTCAGGCTCCCTCTTTGGGAAGGAATGGGAGCTAAGATAGCTGGAAATATTTCCTGTAACAAACAAATGAACAAAACCCCACAACAATAAAATAAATAAATAAATAAATAAATAAATAAATAAATGAAAACAACACCACAACCCAAAGTGCCCATAGCTACTTCCCATTGTGCCTGAGTGGCAGCTGCACTCTGTTGTGGAAGCAGGATGAGCCAGAGCCAATAGCTGATGTGCTCAGGTATGCACATGTGGATTGTGCAGAGTGCTGCAAGCGCTGCTGTCATTTATCAATGCTGCTCTAATACCAGAGATGTTATCTCTGAGTCCTGCAAGAAATATGTTTGCGATCTTTGTGGACGGTAGATTCAGCTTTTATAATCACTGTAGGAATCTCTGTGTGTCAAAGTTCTTGCACCTGGGGTCAGCAATGAACTGAACCTGAGCCTGAGAGGCAGGTGAGTCCCCTTCAGAAAATCACAGGGATTGAGAGATGGAGTTGGAACTACTGGCAGAGCAGTACAAGGAGCTGCTGTTATGGTAGGCACAGGCCCCAAAAAGAAACTTCTGGGGCCTTTTTCCAACTTTTCCTGCTCAGTTGACTTCCTGAGTACAAAAGCTGTAAACAGAATTAAAAAAAAAAAAAAAACAGAACAGGAGAAGGATGAAGACAAAACCACTCCTGAAATTTGAAACAAAGTTAGTTGTGGTGAGAGGATTAAGTAACAGAAAAAAAGGTCATTCATTTGGCAAAATAAAAAAGGGCTGTGAGTTTTCACTTATTTTACTGTACAATATTAGCCCATAATTTAAGATAGCACACGGCTCACTTAAACAGCCTACCCCTGTTCCATCTTGTTGAAGAATACAATTCGTTTTCTACTCCTCTAGGGTGATATCATTTTATATGAAGAAAAAAGTTAGCTCAGATGGCAGTTATATGTTTCGGAAGCACCTTCTAATCAGGGATTGGTGATTCATTATTAGCTTCAGCAGGCGATCCATCTGACATGTAAGGGGAAAAAATTAGCAGCTGTCACTGCGTGATGAGTTAATTTCCTGATAGGCCTGACACTGAAAAGCCATTTGGAGACATGGAGATGGCTGATGAGAAAACCTGGTGCTGGTTTATAATTGGAGAGACAGAAAGGGCAGAGAGACAGAGGAAGATGGGGGAGGGACGGAGACTAATCTACAAGTGGGGATGGATGTTTGTGTATTTACTAAACAGGCTGCTCCACAATAACCTGCTTTGTGGTGCGTGTACACCTTGGTGGTTAAGTAATAAGGACGTAGGCCTTTCATTTTCCTCCTGCCACGTGTCATTATTTCCAGTCACTTGTAATTAGTCCTCCAGACGGTTTTACACTTACTCCAGCCCGGGTGAGCGGTGCGCGAGCACGCGGTTGGGTTATCTCGCGGTGACATTGAAACCTGACATTTCAGTGGGAAGGGGAGAAAATGACGCTAGCCCTTTAATGCTCCTCGCTGCAATTTTCCTAATTGTGGCTCGAGATTTCAATCAATGGTGCAAAAACAAACTTAGCTGGAAAAAAAAAGAGCGCCGCAACTTCCAAGGGCGCGATTGCCAACCACGAAAGGGTATGCGAAGAAAACCTCTTGCAGGGCATGAGGAAGAGTGCTCTTCAAAATGCGTAAGCACGTGGCTCTTGCTTTATCCTTTGTGAGGATGGTAAGAGAAATGATGGAGAAAATAGGCATTCAGGACCAAATGTGGCCCACTGTGGAACCTGCCTTGTGTGTGCAGTAAGGACAGCAACACAGAGTCCTTTATCTGTGTTAAATAAAGCTGATAGGAGCCCTCAGCCACACTTCTGTGGCTGTGCCTGTTAGATGCTTCTTTAAAGGCCTACTTCTTTTCAGCTATTTTAAATAACATATTTAATGTGCCCAGAAAAGGAAGTCAGGCTGTTCTTTAACTGGGGGGGGAAATACATATATATGTATGTATATATATATATATATGTATGTGTGTGTATATATATATATATGTGTGTATATATATATATATATGTANTACATATATTTGCAATTATATACAATTTAGAAATAATATAGAAATCAAATCTTCCCCTCTGGAGAAAGAAAGCCCAGATGGGGCCAACACCACCTTCTTCCCTCTCTCCCCAGATAGAAAACCAGCAAGATCTCACCAGTTATCTGGTCAGTCAAGGTTAGTATGTGGTCATGCATGGAGGAGCAATGGAGGAGGTGGGAGGCAGAAGGCAAAGTGAACCAAGAGTGGGAAATGGTTTATACTTTGCTTTTTTATCCTTGTTAGCAAGCCAATGAATTATATAGACCTTATTATTATTCTTTCACATCCAATGATCTAATTTATTTAGATTCTGCACTGAGCTTTCAAGAAAGTCCTGATTTCTCTTGTTGGAGTATTCCAATCAGCCTTAAACTGCCACAAAATGGTAGAATATTTTCACCATCAGCAGAAGATATTTGATTGGGAAGAGCATGAACCAGTGGCTTTCACCAACTTAATTTGTACAAACCCAGCTTTGTCGTTTTTCTGTTAGAGGGTTCTGAAATGATGGTCAAAGATTTAGGAGCAGTGGTGGAGGGGGGGAAGATCCATGGCAGGCAGCAGGTAGATCCAGCACGTGTCATGCTATCACACGATTGAAATGTGATAGATGACTAGTACACAAGCCAGGAGTATGTCCTGCAACATAACAGGACACCTGACCTTGTTTAAAACACATTCTTGTCCTCTGGCAGCGACACATTTATCAAGGCTACGCTGAATGACCAGGTGTAACACGCAGCCCTGCCCTGGAGGTCAGCATTAACTGAGGACTATCAGGTTCTGGGATTTTCTGATTACTAAGAGTAGCAATCCCTTGGACAGCAATAGCTTAATTCTGGGGTGACTTTTCTATTATGTTCCCCCGACCTCTGCTCACTCTTACAGCTCTGAATCCTCCTTACTTATCACAGCTTTCCTATGTGTTGGTTCAGCTTCTGGGAGGTCCTGTGCACAGACTCCTGTCACCAGTTTGTCGTGTTTGGGAGTGACCCACCTGGGTATGTGGGGAGCAGAAGAATGGATGATTGGTTTATTATCTCTGGTAGGGTGCATGCCTTGTTACACAGGCAGCTATGAGATTCGAGACCCATGTACCAGTCAACAAGCATTTTGAAAGTCACCCAGCTCCTTGGGAGGGCTGGTTGGGCAAGTTAAATGTCACCAGGAAACATCAAGTGCAAAGAGAAGACTGAGGGTAAGAGGAGTGGTCACATGTAAGAGATCCATTCCGTACATGCAAGAGCTGAGGGACGAGGAGCAGACAAAACGAGAAGACAAAACTCAGTGTTCTCTCTTCCTGCTCCCTTTCCCTCTCTGTTCACCTCCACGTGTCCACGACCACCACACACAGGGCAGAAAGAACAATTTGACAGCCACATACAGCTGACCCTGCTGTGCCATGCAGGATGCAGCATCTGGTTTGAAGATCTGGCCAGAGCAAAGTGCAAGCAGTGCAAGTGCTGGTAGCCCCAGGTCAGGAATAGGCTTCAGGCACCTCCAAATTCCCAAAAGAGGACACACCCACAGAGAAGAAATTCTCATCCAGGTAGGATGGAGGGCCACTAGGGGAAGGAAGGGTTTAAGTTTCTGTTGTGAATGATGTCTTTGTTAGCAAATGCCATGTGCTGTGAGAGTTTCAGGACTTTCCCCCAAATCCTGCTAAGCTTCTTCAATCTGCCAATGTGTTCCTCTGTTGCTGGGGGGGTGGAACAGGTTTGTGTTTTCTGCTCAGCATATGGTGGTGACTGCTGGTGTTTGGTAGCTGTGAAATCCAGATGCCCAGCTCCAGGAGGATTTTTCCCTTGCTAGGGATACCTGGCCATGCTCCTGGCCTTGTTCTTTCTTCTTCTCCATGCTTGCAGTCTGTAAGCCTTGTCTATGACTTTGCAAAGCAGATTGTTCAGCTGATTTATTCTTCTGCTTTAATTCAAGGTTAAGAAGCAGTCATCGAAAGGAAGCCTGGGGTTGTGTTTGCACCTGGGAACCCAGACAGAGACATGTATGTCCCAAGCCCACTGTCTGCTCTTGCCAGGGTAGCAGAGGGGCTGAGGCTGCAATGGTGTGTTGAACAGAAGGCAGTGGCACTGTTGGCTGGCAGCAGCATGGCAGGGATGGCAAGTGAAGGGAAACCTAGAGGGATGCATCCGAAACACCAGGATGGCTGCCTTGCTTTGGCTCAGAACAGCTAGGCACTGTCTGGGTGTTTCTGCTCACACTCCTGCCTTAAATCCATATGTGAGCCATGACGATGAAATTTAGGGACAGCAGGCACTGCACACATTTAGAGCAAACAGAAGCAGGAATTTCCAGGAGCACTTCTGTCTACTTTGTGGGAGCTTGGCTCCACAGGAGAAATGTTGAGTGACCTGGGAGAGCCTCTAGAACCCCTGACCCTTTTTTTTTAATTATTATTTTTTTTCAATTCCATTAGTTAATTTCATGATCCTGAAGGTGAAAGGCTGGATCTGACAAGAACAGGCTTGACACATACCCAATAACCCTCTCTGTGGACCACTCTGCTATAGAAGCTGTGTCCTGCTGGGTTGTGATGTGATCTGTGGTAGATCACCAATGTGGACAAGAGCCTGCTGCTGAGGAGCAGGACCAAAGTCTTAGGCAACATGCCTGTTGGAGTCAGTCAGAGAAGAAAACCAAACTCATTCGCCCTTGCAATCTGTTGATGCCTGACTTCACAATGCAGTAGGCAAAGTGTTCCTTCACAATGCAGTAGGCAAAGTGTTCATGTAGTGGAAATTGTTATCAACCTTCTCCTCTGCACTGAGTGCTGAATTTGTCTTCATTCATCTTGTCCCCATTTCTGTGCCTTCCTACTAAAGAGAGACCAGAAGTGGCCCTTCTCCAGTAGCGAGTGCCCAAAGCCCCTGAAGGAGGGGCTCTTCTCTTCTAAGCAGGGTGTGATGGTTTGGGAGTTATCTGCCCCCCCCCCCAATATGAAGAATCACCCAGACTAGACTCGGCTGGCTGGAAGTGAAGGACTGAAGCTCTATTTACAGCTTAGCAGAATATACAAGCAGATATATACACAATAGACATGAATAGTTACAGAAATATACAAGTTAAAGGTAATACAGAAACACAATCCCCCTCCCAGAAATCCCCAGAGTCCCCAGGAGGGGCTCCCAACCACCCTTCCACCTTCTTTCCACCCCTCTACCTTACCTCAGGGTCTGCCTTATGTGCAAGGAGACTTTGGAGGATCAGCCAGGGGTGTTAGAAGCGGAGTGGTTAGCTGGGTTACACAGCAGAGAGGCCAGAAGACACACCAGCTCCCAGAGGGAGCAAGAGGCTATCTTATCTGTGTTTGTGCCCTTGTTCTTATACATCTCAGCAAGCCTATGAGTGAAGTAGACATCACAATTGTTTGCTTTTCACAGCCTATAATCTATATTTTTATTAAAATATTCCAATTAGCCTCAAACCAGCACACAGGGTTTCATGACTCAGCTTCTGCTTCCTCACTTGACACCTCAGCAGCACAACTGAGGTTCCTGCCAGAGCAGCCCAGCTGCGGTTTGGCTGTAGTACAAGTGGGTGTCTGCACCCCAGCGTCCTCCTCTGCGCTCTGCCATGCTGTGGATGGTGTGCAGAGGCTCACTCAACATGCAGCTTTGCAATAATTTGTCTTGGTACTTTAGTGGATGGCTCCATGCCTAGTCTATTGCATCTGTTGAAAGTCTGCTCCAGAGGCAGGATGTGTCATCTTCTGTGGATATTTCTTCTGGTACTTGTCACTTTGGTAGCTAAGTGCCTCCCAACCTCCTTTATCCCCACTAAGGTATCATGAGGAAATATTTTTTCCTTTTTCACAGATGGAGAACTACAGAGTGCAGAGTAAGACTGGGCCACTCACTACAAGAAAGATACTGAATTCCTGGAGCGTGTCTAAAGGAGGACAACAAAGCTGGCGAAGGGTCTAGAGAAAAGTCTTATGATGAGTGGCTGAGGGACCTGGGATTGTTTGGACTAAACTGAGGGGAGACCTCTTTGCTATCTATAACTGCCTGAAAGGAGGTGGGTAGTGAGGTGGAGACTGGTCTCTTCCTTCTAGTGTCAGGTGATAGAAAAACACCTGAAATTGTGCTTGAGGAAGGTTTAGATTGGATATTAGGAAAAACTTCTTCAAAGAAGAGTGGTCAGGCATTGGAGCAGGCTGGCCAGGGAGGTGGCGGTGTCACTGTCCCTGGAGGTGTTCAAGAAATGTGTGGACATGGCACTGTGAGAAGTGGTTTAATGGCCATGGTGGCGTTAGCTTGACAGTAGGACTCAATCTGAAAAGTCTCTTCCAATCGAAACAATTCTATATTTCTATGATTCTGTCTCCAACCATTTTGGAGGACCGTATATGAGCTAACATAGACATTATCTTTCCAAAGCTCTCAGATTTCAGTAAGTTAGGAGATATCCCTGGTCTGTGACCATTGTAACACATTTCTTGCTGGTCTCTTGCTATGTGCTCAGCATACCCATAAACCAGGTACCAGGGGCTAATGTGGGCACTGGGCAGAAAAGAGCATTTCTTTGTTCACTTTGCTGTGCACCATCTCTTTTCCTGACCCTTGACCGTTTCTGTTAGCTCTGGGAGTTTGTGCTGCTGATACATGGTAGCAAATACCAATTTCTTATACTGATATTAAACACGTAGGCAATGGCACTAATCTCCCCCTTTACTCT